>LBNU01023191.1:50082-65012 GCA_014162995.1 Artemisia annua
TGTGTAAGAACCTAAGATGGTCAAACACATAAACTTTCTATTAATGTGATGTGACACTTTCTTTTTAAAGAAATAAAAACTATGTTTTGTTTAAAAAGAAATGCGAAGTCTAGTTTATACAAGACTTAAAACTAAAGTGATGAATTACTTATAAGCTAAAGTTTGTACTTTGTCATTAACAAAACTTAGCAAAGATCGTAAAATATAAATAACGTTTTTAGGCGATATTTGTATTAACAGTATGGTTTAAGGAAGTAGCCGCGATTGTAAGCTCTATCGAACGTTAGGAAATAGTACCGCCACTTGTTAAAACATATCCAACTTGAGACCGATCATGGTAACTTAAACATATATCCTGTATCTGCAAAACTAACTAAACTTGTTTTGATGGGTTAGTAAAATATAAACCCATATCTCTTGCAAAAACTAACTAAATTTGTTCAATTTAATCTATTAGTATTCTCGAGAATTATAACACGTGATTTGTGCATTCTATATTTCTTAAGGAATCTCAACATAAAATGAGCTCTTGTATTATCATGTTAGACACATTCTTATTTCTCATACTGCCAGACATAAAATCAATTTTTTCATCAGTTATTTGTGTCTTTACATTCATTGGTCATTCATTTAGAAAACTGCACTTCTTGCAGATATCCAAGATCCTCACCTTCTATTTATCATGCGCATTATTATATACAATATTATCGACGTCGTTTCAGTTCTTTTCGATTCCACACTTTACTAGACATTATATTCTATCATTTGTTGAGATCTCAAAGTTTTTCATGTACCCGGGGTTTTCAATAAGCTTCATGTCTAGTTTCTCTTTAAGAGACTATTATGGGGTCTTTATTACCTCGATTCGACCATCTTGATTTTATTGCTCCATTTTATCTATTCATTCGAGGACTTTTTATTTGGAATTGATTCGTCTATCACGTTGCAGACGTGCCATAGACTTAATATCAATCAATGATTTTACTGTCGGGACACACATTGTAATTGGAGCAATAGCAGCGTAATATGATCTAGTCACTTTTTTTAGGTCACTAAACATGTCTGGCATTTACTAGATCTGGAATGTTACTTGTCCCTTGAACTTTAAGTTCATATTCATTAATGTGAGGATCAACATTTATGTCATAATTCATTCCATATTTCTCGCTGCTCATTCTCTCCCCCTGAATGAATTATCAATTTAAACATCCCATGTTGTGTGTTGCGGTGTATTTACTATATATCGCACAATTGCAAAATCTCACATGGGAAATATGGTTTGTGACCAAAACCATTCTAACGGGGAGGATTCAATATAAATTGCTGGCAAGATGCGAATTCATATTTTATAACATGCCCCATAAACTAATACTTTTGTTCTCATAATATTATTGGCTTTGCAATAAACTGAAGACGTTTTAGAAACGTTTCAACAAAAGCAATTCGCGTATGAACATGGGCTACTTTTATGTTCAACACTTATTCCAATAATCGCCCAACATATGGAAGTATTCACCACCAATTCCAAAGATACAATCTGGAAAACCATGCCCGCATTTTATAAACCGAGCCATTAATCACGCTAACCTTAATTTGCGTCTTTGATGATCATTTTGACGATGCATCGATTTTAAAACTCAAAATGATCCATATGACGGATGTATAGGCCTACATACATCCCTGTTATATTATTTCCAAAACTTTATAGATATGGTGGTGATATACAGTAAAACCTCTATAAATTAATAGTGTTGGGACCGGGATATTTTATTAATTTAGCGAGATATTATTATATCGATAAATTAATAATTTATTAATTTAAAAAGGTTTTACATATGACCTTTAAATTTTCAAGTGTAATTATACTAGTTACAATGTATCTCGTTAAAGATGAAAAATAAATTTGAAAAACAAGTTCCAATTAAAATTTTATGAATTCATATTCACACTTTATGAAAATAAAATTAACATTTTTTGTTGCAATACGAGAAGACAACACACCAACACTTTAGTGCAATAAGGAGATTTTGAGATAAACTTAATATAGATTTGAAGTTCAACAAAAAATAACAAGTGATAATGAATTCATTTTTTACTAAACAATCTTATTATTTTAAAGTGTATCTCTCACACACACAAGCATATATAAATATATATGAAATATTTAGTAATTATTAATTTATAGTTTCATTGGGACTAATATATATACACTTGGATTTCAAAAAATTTATTATCTTATTATTTTATCGATTGGGGTCCAAATTTGTACTGGTCCCAAAGTGGGACCGGACAAATTATTAATTTTATCGAGGTTATTAATTTATCGAATATTAATTTATGGAGGTTTTACTGTATAAACAATTAGCTTCCATTCCATTGAGAACAATCAAATCTATCTTTGAAGAAACTTATGGTTTTTCTATACATTCCGCATCATCATTGACCCGGGATGGTCTAACCGGTCATGTCACTCAATAAAATAATCTTGGTTCATATACTTCTATTATATGACCACACGTGCTTCAACTGCACATTTTTATGTAAAATTCGAATAATATAGAGAACTTAATATATACATCATCATATTTCTCCAAGTAAATTTATATAACTTCTTTTATTGCTTTCACATAGTTAAATATAATATATACATTAGCCTACAACATTATTAAAGAACAAAACATGTTCTATACAAATAAGTGAGGTCGTACTATTTGTAAAAACATATATGCCGTTAATCAATTAGTCAAGTGTGACACGCAAAACACATAAAATAACAGTCGAAGGGGACATTTTATCCTAATATTAATAATCTTTACTAACAAATAAATATTTTCATTGTCATACGGGAGAAGCTCAAATATTGCATCATAGGATTTTGTAATACAGTAAAACCTCTATAAATTAATACTCGATAAATTAATAATCTCGATAAAATTAATAATTTGTCCAGTCCCAACTTGGGACCAGTACAAATTTGAACCCCAATCGATAAAATAATAAGATAGTAATCTTTTTGAAACCCCAATGTATATATAATAGTCCCAACGAAACTATAAATTAATAATTGCTAAAAATTCTATATCTATGTATATATGCGGGTATGTGTGTGTGTGAGATACACAACAAAATCCTAATACTGTTTTGTAAAAAATGAATTCATTATCACTAGCTATTTTTTGTTGAACTTCAAATCTATATTGAGTTTATCTTAAAATCTCCTTATTGCACTAAAGTGTTGGTGTGCTGTTTTCTCGTATTGTAACAAAAATGTTAATTTTATTTTCATAAAGTGTGAATAAATTCATAAAATTTTAATTGGAACTTGTTTTTCAAATTTATTTTATTTTTTTTTTATCTCTAACGAGTATACATTGTATCTATTATATTAGACTTGAAAATTTAAAGGTAATATGTAAAACCTCTTTAAATTAATAAATTATTAATTTATCGATATAATAATATCTCGCTAAATTAATAAAATATCCTGGTCCTAACACTATTAATTTATAGAGGTTTTACTGTACACCAAGAGGTAAAGCACCTTTTAAGAGTTGCGTAATATTCAGTATCATGTACATATGTTTCGCATAACTATTATTATCAAAAATCTTGAACACATTTAGTAGCCAAAATACATGTTTCAAATAGTTATCACGATTCAAAAACTCAACCATTTTAACTAAATCAAATAATGATGTTTCATATTATTTATAACCTTCTCTTACCCATGCCGGCATACATCTTTATTAATATTTCGCTTTGCCAATATCATTGGTAGTATTTAATTATGACGATGGTAAAATCACAAATACCATTAACTCGGTTATAATATCATACAACAATCAAGATTAATTTACGAATCCAATAATATCAAAATATTCATGCTATTCATTTAATGGGCGAGGATAAGAATTCACATTATATCTATTCTAAAATCTATCTCTAAATTAAATGTTAAAACAAGGAACTCATGCGCATACACATTATTAAAGTATGCATTTTGGTGTCTTTCTTTTATATTAGTTCCTATAGGGTAAGGATAACTTAATGTACGACTCACATAAACGTACCACTTAATAACTCTCTAATTTTCACATTAACCACTTTAATATTATTTCTATAAATGCATCATTCATTATATTTGCATAGAACAAACCTTTAATACTCCGGATACATATTATTTAACATGCTATTTAGTGGTGGCAAGTGACACTAAGATAAATAACACAAAACATGTGACCCATCAGACCAAGCATGGTACATTTATTTTCTTTATCTTGGTGATCATATATAGCAATAACAATGGAAAGGAGATGAGACTACAATGACAAGTATTGTGCACACATAAGAAACAATCCACTTTCATAGTTTGATCATGTGCTAATTGCAATACACATCCATCAAAAATTTGGTTTCATGCGATTAGTTGATTAAAATGGTGTCACATTCATTACCAATAAGATTTTAAAGCTCTATGTAAACACAATAAGCATATAAATAACTTTTCACATTTAAGGATGACCATGACGGCTTTTAGGTACCAAGATATTACCTACAACTTAGAAGCAAATTAAACAATCTCTATCTCAAACAAATCATGCATGGACATATCATGCATACATAGTGAATAAATATAGAATCAAACTCGTTTTACACCTGTAATAATATGTGATTCTAACAAATCAAAAGAGTTGTACTTAAATAATAAAGGGTTGCTTTTATATTTTTAAAATAAATATTACCAGAAAATTACAATAAAAATAAAACATTCAAAGTCAAACATACAAGCATGAAAATCAATTAATATATATACAATAGTTTTAAACTTTTGTGTATAACAAACACACGATGGAAAACAGCATCAAACATAACTGATGATATGCTACAAATAATAAAGCATTTAACAAGCATATGCAAATAAATTATTACACTAAAACTAAACTAAATTAAACAAGTAATTATATATGATTAGAATAAAACCTGCATAATTAAGGTCTAAAACAATTTACTAATAAACAGTGATCAGTATGAAGAAAAATACAAAACATCGACAAAAACACAAGCATGCAAATTGATCAACGGTAACGCTAAAACTACACTAAATTAACCTGCTAAGAAAACACCAATTAAACACATAATCACTTACAATTAATATGATTAACACAAATAAAGGCTACAAAACCATAATACATAAATTGTTTTCTAAAACCAACAGTCTAGAAGAAAACATGCAAATCCACGGTTACATAGAAAAATATTATAATGCCTTGTAAAAAACAGTTTTTAAACAAACAGTTAAAGAATTACTACAATGAAACTCAAATAACACATACTCATGGAATCGAAAAACAAAAACAGTATTAGACTAGAGCGTGCTGATAACGTGTTGTGAACAAGAATTGAGGGAATGAAAAGTATTCTTCTTATTAATCCATAATGTTAGAGATACATGGGTATATATAAGATAAACACTAGGGTAAAAACCTAATAGCTAACTGGGTCGTGGGCCTCTGATGGTTTATATAGACATCCACTAATTTTTTATATAACAAAACAAAACCCCTAGTAGGGACTTTAAAATCAAATCATACCTTATTTGGTAATAATTTAATTATAATTATACTTTTTTAAGATTGTATCAGGAGAACCTGGCCAAGTGCATAAATTTAAGCAAAGGTTAGTTATCTTCCAAATAGTTTTATTTGAGTTTTAAGTTTATGACTACACGAAATAGAAAGACGAAACTTTTTAGATTGCAATTATGGAAAATGAAACCGACTTTCCTGCCATCTTAAAGCCATCTTAAAGGGCGTTTGGATGTGTCTTTAAAAGGGTGTAAGATAGTACTGTAAGTTGTAACAATCACTTTAAATGGTTGGATAAAACTCTTTTGGAGACATGGCTGAGATGAATTTAAAGCATTCACATGCTTTTTCCATAGGTAAAACCCATGCTCAGTAGCAATAATTGTTCTATTTTGTTGTTTTTAGATTTATACATGGCTTCAGGTTGCTAAACTTTTTCAGAAAATTCAGGAAATGGTTCCTTTTATGAAATGGGTGGACTTCATGTATTAAAGCTTATTCCCTTTTATGTTTGCAGATTTTCTGAATGAGAAATGCCTAGAACCTTCATATATGGTGTCCAGGATTGGATGAATTACCAAGGGGCGGTTGATGCACGCGAGAGCATGTCCATTTCTGTAAAACCATGAGATCCCCAAAGGTAAGTATACCTTATGCATTTAGAGTTTGTGGTCACATCATCAAAGCATATTAGTGACGATGTTTTGACTTATACAAACGCATGTATGTAAATTGTGTTTCTAGACTTTGTGAGTAGATTTCATTAGGTAGTTTTTACATGCTTGTTGCACGGTTCTATCATTATATCCTCCTGATATCGCCAAAATGGGTCAATTTAGTACGGGTTGAAACAAAGACTAATCTTACATGTACTTAACACCGAGTTGGTTAGTTGCTTAGAATTATGAGAGTAATATGAGCTGAAATGTTTCATTATTGCATTTCATTTTGGCAGGTCCAAATAATTTTTACACATCCATGTTACGTTTAAAAGTCTGATAATGCATAAAGCGAGGTTGAATGAAAAAAATGATGAATAAAAGGTAAAGTATTCGTTCGATGTATCTTTCCGTCTCAATAGGCTCTCAGGTTTTGTGATAGTTCAAAGTTACAAAAGGTCACTAAAGTTGGAGTGTAGCATTAGAAAAGGTCACTAAAGTCAGAGTGTAGCATTAGAAAAGGTCACTTGAGAAGGCTGGAATATTACTTTAATTACGATGCAATTTATACTTCATATGGTATTCATAATTCGAAAGAGTTTTATTACAGGTCCTGAGGATATGTTACTAATATAAGTGTCTTTGGTAATATTTTTGGGTAAAGTATGTGAATTAATGAAGCATAAGTTTAACATGTGTTTGTAGGATTATAGTCCACTTTGGTCTTTGTTGTTGTACTTGCTAATGAAGCTAATATACAATTTAAGTGTTTTAATGATTAGGTTAAACATGCTCCTTATGAGTGTTTATTATTTTTCATTTGTGGGTGTCCAAATTCTAGAAAGATGAACAAAAATCTCTTGCTTCTTGAAGTAATATCACAACTTATGTCAGTGACAATAAACAAAAGTCAAAGTCAATCACTTTCAAAAGTTGCTTTGTATATGTCACGTCCTTTTTTTCACACACAGACAATTATACGTAGTTGTTTAGTTTGAAGGTTGTCGTTTGTGATGCGGATGCTAATCTATCGAACACCACTATGAATATTGTATACAAAGAAGTGCTTCAAGGTCTTTTATCAAGATTCAAGAGGATATACATATTACATCATTTGTAACATTTCTTAATTTACATGTGTTATAAATCACAAACTCATTTTATTTACACTTTTTTTTTAATTTATTAGGTGTTGACGGAATGGACATTGTCTTATCACTTCATTAACGCTCGCTACGTACATTTGCTTGTGAAGATCATCAAACTTGGAGACGTCGATGCATGGACGTTTATTATATTAATAGTTACAAACACGATTGTTTATAAGATCGTTGACTTATTATTTATTATTCCTTTAAAAAGAATGGAACTTATATAGTTTGTTGTTGTTTATTACTTTATTTACACACTCAACTTCTTAATGAATCATTTCTTTAAAAACCCGTCAATTTGACGGGTCTATAAGCTAGTAATAATGATAAATTACACCATCCAAAATTATAACTTAAAACATGACATTATACAAGTTTCTATAATCACAATTTTGCAATCTTAAAAAGATAAACTAACAATATTAGAGAAATGTTTTTTTATTACGTACATACTAAAAAAAATACTACTATATAAGTATAAGTATATATATTATTCAGGTGGGGAGGTGCGGAGATGTTATTCCCCGCTCCCAACCTAAACACGATTAAAAAATCCTCGTTTAAGCCTCAAATCCGTCCATGTCCTGATAAACATGCCCCGCCCCACTTCAATTAATTCGGGTTTCGAATTTTCATGTCAGGGTCATTTTTTTTTTCATCCATAATTATCAATATACCCATGAACCGTTATTCGAATAACATAAACCTAAGTAGTTATAAGTCCCGTGCACGCACGGGGTTTACACATAAATCAAACTTATTTTAAAATTTTGGTTTACTATATGAACATATAAGAATTTACCCGTGAAAATTGTGATATAAGTACAACTAATAAATATGCATGAGTTTGTCGTTATGTATTAATATCTACTAATATTTTGTACAAAATTTTATTGGATGAAAGATTTAACTTTGTTTAACTAACATAGATGTTGAGGTTGAGGTTGATGTTGATGTTGTTGTTGTTGTTTAACTTTAACTATTGATATCATGTTATACAAAATGTGCGATTTTAGTAGTACCTAATGAGCGTTGATGAAGTTAAAATATACTCAGTAAAGTTTTTTAAATATATTTTTCTGGATATCCGTATATAAACTTTAAATAATAATTACATGAGTCGTTGTTATAAGTACAATCGCGTATATTTGATATCATGTTTTACAAAATGTGCGAGTTTAGTAGCACGAGCGCTGTCGTTGTTATAAGTTAAAACATATTTGTATATAAACTTTTATTTAGCTGATATAGATGTTGAGGTTGATGTTGTTGTTTAACTTTTAACAATTGATATCATGTTGTACGAAATGTGCGAGTTTAGTAGCACATAATGAGCTGATGAAGTTAAAATATACTCCGTAAAGTTTTTTCAAAAATATTTTTAGGATATCCGTATATAAACTTTAAATAATAATTACATGAATCGTTGTTATAAGTACAATTGCGTATATTTATTTTCATATCACAGTAACTCGTGATTAAAATTTGATATTTATATTACCGTTAATAATAATTCAGCCGTATTTAATATTCAAATCCGTGTACGCATAGATTAAACTTTTAAATTGGATAACATGAATCCTTATTTAAAGTGCATAGTAAAAAGATTATTTTAGTAGATGAAAGTTTAAAACTAATATTTATTTTAAAAATATTTAACGTATATTAAAACTAATTCGTATATTTATAGAATTTTGTAAGTTTAATGGATTACACTTAACTCCATATAATATATTTAAAATTCAATCACTAATGTTTTATTAATTAACTCCTTTTTTTTTAACTTTTTATTTTCATAAATTTGACACATATATTTTTATGTGTTTTTTTCTTCAATCAAATTCTCCAATCAAATTTATTAAAGTTTGACCAAAATCAATTCAATTTTGACTTTTTATTGGCCAGTCATATTGCTCGATTTTACCTATGTGTCAAAATCGAACTTTTCTATTGGTCCAATTTTTTTCCCACTAAGATTAATTTTACAAAATCACTAATTCATTTATTATATATGGGAATGGATCTAGTAAGAAGAAAAAATAAAATGAGAAGAGTGAGAAAAGTTTCCAACCACACAATTCAAATAAGAGGGAGAAATTTAAGGGGAGATGCATCTATTTTTGTAGGTGCATCTCAAATGTGTGGTTGTAGTTTCTTCTCATCCTTCTCATTTTAGTTTTTTTTCTCATTTGATCCTAACTCTATTATATAAAAGATAAACCCAAAACCAACCCAACTCTAATAACAGCTCTAATCCCGAAACACCTTCTTAAAGCTATTTTTATTTTTACTTTTTCACTTTTCAAGGCATAATGCGTGTCTATAAAGCTATCCCAAACACTCAAATCACTAAATGGTTAACAAATACTAGTAGTAGTTTTTGTGGTGTCATTTAACTTCTCATCAGGTATCTAGAAATGCGATGATGCTGATGATATAATCATTATATTTCCTGAAAAGAAAATATGACCCTTTTGATTTTTCAGAGAATTATATGTTTTGTATTTTAGGGTTCAGGGTTTAAGCCTTTAAGGGGGTGTTTGTTTAAGCTTATATGTTGGCTTATGAGCTTATTTGATATTGGCTTATATTTCATAATAAGCTTATATAAGCACATGACTTTCATATTAACTCGGAAAATCCGGACTTATGAAATAGAAACTGGACTCATATAAGCTCATAATCTTATGTATAAGCTTAAACAAACACCCCATAAGGTTTAGGTACTTTTTTGTTTGAAAGGTATAGTTTTGGGTTATGGTTATTGGGTATTGTGTGTTATTTACAGAGTACGTAATTGTGTCGAGCTACTCGCTTGTTAAAATCATAGACTAAAGCTTTGTTTAAGCGAGCTGAGCAATTTGAAGCTCGTTTAATGAAATGCTTGAGAAATTTCTCCCTCTTATTTGAAGTAGGCTAATTTGATTCCTCTGTTTAAAATATAAGAATAAAAAATACTGTTGTAAACATATTTTATATTATTTTGCTTTCAAAAATTATAACTTATATATGAGCAAATCTCGAGCCGAATTTGAGCTTTAAAAGTAACTTGAGAGCTGAGCTCGAGCTTCTCCATGTTAAGCGAGCCGAGCTCCAGCATTGCCTGAGCTCAGAATAGACTCGGCTCGTTTACATCTCTGGTGACAAATTATGGGTTTGAAATGTTGATATTTCTTTGTCTCGGGTGTAAAGTTATGACATGGTGTGTTTTATTTTAATGTGGACCATTCTCTTGTAACCAGGAGTTGTCCAGTTTAGATTTGCTTGGTCGGGCTTTTGGTTTTTTAGTTTAGGTGTTTGGGCTGGTTGGTAGCTTTTTTCTGAGTTTGGTGTTTGTTTCATATTTTGTGTATTATGCACACACACATGTATACAAGTCATTTTGTCACTAACTTTTGTAGTTCTTGTTCAGGCACTCTGAAATCATGGCAGACGAAGACAAAGTGATTCCAGACGAAGTCGAAGACCAGGTATATAGTTCGATATCATTGTATATCACAAAAAATAAGATGTTTAATTATCGGGTCGGGTCTGTATGTTTTTGACCAATTTAAAAACTGAAACCGAGTTTACCCTTAGACCCAACTCATCTGTTACAAGTTACAACTTACAACCAATACCCAAATCTAAGTGTACAAAACAAAACCAAAAACACCAACTTAAACTAAACATATACATTTATAAAGAATGTAATTCACATTTATAGACCAAAAAATATGCTGCACCCACATATAACCCCTTCATCACTGCTTGTGATTAATTTATCTGATCCATGTCCACTATACAATATAAATGCAGCTCAAAATGCAGGATTTACAAAAATTTTGCATAAATTTTCAACTCAGTTACCGCACCCACCTGTAAATCAAACACTAACAACTCCAAACTGAACTTAGTGTTTGAGACTTAAGTCTAGTTCTTGATTATCGATTTGCAGAAATGGGAAACAAGAAACCTGTTGTCCTTTGTAATATGTTCACGTTGTTAAACCATTTATTGATTTGAGGGCTTGACATTTACGTACTCTTTTTGTTTTTGTTACAGGACACGTGGGTTCTTTTGCGGGACCTGCCTTTGCACACCTCTCGCAAAAGGCTGTAAGTTTTCTAATTAAGTGAGATTGCCCATGTGTGTCCATGATATACATATATAGGTGTATTGCTATTGCCAATCTTTGTTGGATTTATCTTCTTGGTAACAAATTTGCCACGCCTTACATTTGCTTGTTTATAACTGTATACCTTCCACCTTCTCTATTTTCTCCGTCAATTGAAATCAAAATCATAAACCAAATTTAAAACTAAGTTAGAAATTCTTACAAAGAAGCGTCAAAAAAAGCAAATTCTAAGGAAGATGGGCTGTAGAGTGCAATATTATTTGACAAAATAAAGGTACAAACCGGAAAAATAGTCAAGCTTTACTAAATTGTTACATGTAGAAACTATATGGTTAGAGGCTAATTTGATTTGTAGTTGGAGTTACTTAACAAAAATGATTTACTCACCGTAGGCAGCAAAGAATCCAGCGTTTGCAGAGGTAGAATATGAATTTTGCAGGATTATCGTGTTCTTTGGGTAATTGATTTCTTTTTTAAAAAGAAATTAATGCAAAAAAAGGATTATCTTTTATGATTCTATCAGAAATTCATGGTTTAGAGTTTAGACAAACCCTTGGGGACATTTCGACTCATTTAGTTTTGAATAACCACCAATTGCGACCCATAAGTTAAAAGTCAGTGGGTCAAAGGTACCCAAAACTGTACATTTAAGTGCATAAACCTTTTAATTCAATTTATACACTAAATTATATTTTTATTGTGAAAATATAGTATTTTTTAATCATACACAATAGTTATATCTATGTATATAATTTTTTTGGAATGACAAGTGCAGGCCTACTTTGCCCAAGTCATTTTGATACATACTATACAACATCACAATTTGACCCATTAAGTGCCCGACTCATGTTTCCACCTTTACAAACCATTTCTCATTAAGAGGAAAATGATACTTGTCTGACCTACAGGTGCTATTCTTCAGACATGGAAGGAGTCAAAAAAAATAAATAAAATAAAATAAAATAATAAAAATCAGGAAATATAACAGTAATTTAGATAGTTCTAGCTCCTGAATCTGATTCTGCAATAAGAAATTTATCAGCTATGGAAAAATGACTGATGCTAGTGTATAAAAATTCGTGTGGCCAGAAATACATAAATCATGATTCATTTTAATTCAATTTAAAACTCAAAATTAGCAAGTAATTAGAAAACCATTGATACTTTTCCTTAATCAGTGTCCGTTCCAGTGAACCTGAAACAAAACATTGCCGATTATGATTTCTATATTTTATATATCATGTTAGCAAAGGTCAACAGTTGCCTAAGTCAATGTCACATTGACAAAAATGATGACTTAATGGAAGTTGCTAAACTATGGTTTGATAGAAGTAACAGATTAATGTATCAAATATGATTAAAAACTATATTGAAAATATATTATGAATCTTCGCAGGATAAATAAGTTTCGGACATTCGATGTTGACAATATTGAATTCCTTAACCGCGCCGACATGATCACCTACACACGTTGCTGTAAAATTCAAATGCAATCCCAAGATGATGTCGATTCAGTATGGTTATTTACTTATTGTTTTTTCTTTCTTTGTTCTTCCATTTTGAATGTACCTGATGTTATTCACTTTTTCTTTAGATTTTGGGGAACACATATTACGATTTTAATAAGGTGATGGTCAAGGCTGAAAGATTTAGAGGGTATTAACCACTCACAGATTCCATGTGTTATTTAGATCATGAGTAGACCTTCCTACCTTATTACAGAGTATAACTGTTTTTTACCGATTCTAATAGTTGGAGTGATAAATATTCTTTTCAGGGCGGAACATCACAAGGATGTGTTTGAGAAAGGGAAGTTTAAAATAATAATTAGAAATGTGAAGATCGAAGAAGACAAGAAAGTAGGTTCTAAGAAAAACATTACTTGCGATTTATTGTATTTTATTTGTTGCCAGTGTATTGCAGTTATGACAAGAAAGCATGTTCTAAGAAAAGCATTACTTTTAAGTTATTTATTTTATTTGTTACTAATGCATTCCAATTGTGTGTGATACAGGTTTACAAGATGATGGAGGCAATTTTTCAGGAATTTTTGTTTACCGATCTCTTGCTCAGAAAGGATCGTGATGGTAATTTTACAGGGTATGTATAATATTGGTTGTATTTTCTTAACTGGTCATTTTTTTAGTGTTATGTAGAAAAACAACTATGCGCCAAGAGGTTAAATCTTAGTTACCTTTGAATCCTGTAGTCAGGACCATGAGATCTAAATAGACTTATAAGTTATAACCCAAATTATATGTAAATGGTGTATTTTATGATTATATGGTTTAGAAGGTTCTCTGCATCGTGAATACAGTTTGGACAACTTTCAGCCTGTTTGACCTTGAGATAACTTATAACCCAAATTATATGTAAATGTCATGACCATCATGTTGTATCGTTGTAGGAAGGTCTTCATTATACGCACGCATAGCACACACAGTGTTAGCAAATCTAAATAGACGTGCACAAAAGATTCATGCATGCATCCTATATTGTTCTATCTAGGCTTTACCGGAATACTGAGCTTCTTTCAAGGTGATTTCTCTAAATATCAATTAAAAAATTTCTTTTAGGACGAGGGTAGCTAATTGGGAGGAGACTTGTTTTGGTTCGATAGGTGCTTATTTAAACTTAGACTTTGGGAGAGATTTCTAAGATTGTTTGGTCTTGAGAGGGACATGAGGGTGGCAATTACGGGTCGGGGGAATGGAGGGATGGTATTTGGATTTGGGGTTGCAGAGGCATTTTAGTGAGAGATCTTTTGATGAGTTGAATTAACTAATTAACATAACTCGTGATGTCTCTCTAAATAATTGGTTTTAGATTCTTGATGTTGTTGGAGACTTTTTTCTGCTAAATCTTATAAAAAAGATGGATTAGAAGACTCATGACAATAGCATTCAAACAGAGTGGTGCAAATACATTCCAGCAGAGTAAATGTTGTTATGTGGTGTTTGAGATGTGGTCAGATTCCGGTAAGAACTCTACTTGGGTTTGGATCTGCATTCTCTGTTATGCCCAGATTGTGATGCAGAAGTTGAGTCAATTGATCATTGTATGGTGTCGTGTAAATTTTCGACATCAGTTTGGTCTAAAGTGCTTAAGTGGTGGAGTATGGGAATTTTGAGGGTGAGGATATTCTAATTTAAGATTGTTATGGGTTACTTTCCAATGAATTAAAAATGTGTAGCACGCTGTGATTTGGATCAACTTCTATATGCTAAGGAATATCAAAAATAGGGAAGGTGTTCCATGATAGACTAGTACAGTGGTAAATTTATTGTTTGAGATCCAATTGGTTTACATTTTTCTGGATTATACATCATGACAAATCGTTTCAATTAATTTGCCAGGGTTGGTATTGTGGCACTGTGATGGTCCGCTGCTGTGGTTTTTATCAATATGTTTATTTATA
>LBNU01023192.1:4593-25833 GCA_014162995.1 Artemisia annua
AATTATAGGTAGTTTTACCCATAACCCCTTTTCCTTCACATTCATTTCACAAAACTCGATCCCGATCCAATCAACTCAAATTAACGCCTCGTTGGGAGAAACGACCCGAGGAACGTACTTGCCCGTACTACTTCGGTAACGATCACGTCTATTATATTATATATATAGTATATATAGCGCGTATCGAACCAGATATCTTTGTAAATAGGTTTTTTTATCACTTAATTATTAAATCACATCTATAAACCATACAATTTTTTATGTGAATGTTAATATTTTGTTATAATTTTATTTTATATTTGGTAGATGCTGTTGAAGGGGAACTCAGTGACTGGGCTGCTGCAAAAGTACAGGACAGGATGTTGAAGAGTACGAGCTGGGTTGTCAATGGGATTGAGCATGGAGAAGTATACCAAGTTTATGATCATGTAAGGACTCACATAGTCCGGATAACGGAATGGAATTGCACATGTCGGAAATGGCAGCTTTCCGGTTTGTCATGTGGCAATGCTATAGCTGTGGGTAGGGTTCTTGGGTTAAGTGATTCAAGTCAATTGGCAAGAAACTGGTTTAAGAAAACAACTCTAAAGGCTACATACGAACCTTTGATATTTCCGACTGGTGGTGTTACTACATGGGAAACGCCAAACAACATTCAGATAGTAGAATTGCCACTTATGGGTAAGAGACAAGCCGGTAGACCTAAAAACAAAGACATAATCAGATCACGAGGAGAGGAGCCAAGACAAATTTCGTGTGGGAGGTGCGGTGTAGTTGGACACAACCGAAGTACGTGCAAACAACCATTGATGAGGAAAAAGGTATATTTTACTTTATTTTTATTTTTTATTATTATTGTATTTATTTATTTTTTATACTAATGTATTGAAAAAATACAAAAGAGTTTTTGATTGCAACTTGGATTTACTTTTGCAGAAGAGGGGTGGCAAGTCACCAAACAGAGGTACACAACGAAGTAATGGGAGCGGACAAACTCAAAGTGCAAGGCCTCAAAACAGACGTGTTAACTCACAGGGTTCACAACGAACAATGTCGTTTGGCTACAACCCGGTTAACTTGGCAGACCCTTAGGTTACCAAAGTATTTCTTTAGTTAATGTTTGAAACTCAAAATCCAAGTTGTTTTACGTAAGTGTTTGAAACTAAATATGTAACGCTAGAACTTGTTGGTCTTAATGTTCCTTCTTCATATGTCCAACTTTCATTTTCCAGTTTTAACTATCCAAAAAACATAAATAATAAGCAATGTAACCGCATAATACATTAAGTACCAAAATGATTGGACTAAAACCAATCTTCAGTCATGGTTACATTACATACCATCACATAACCATTAAAGTACCATCGTTACTAAAACAGAAACACATAATAAGGGAACTTAAACAACTAGTGACAATGTCTTAGCATTACAACGTAGTGGAAACATTCAAGGGCAGCATATCTTGTGCTTGAAGTAGAAACGAATCAACGCCTCTTTGTATGCAAGTGCTGTTTGGATTGAGTCATCCATAACCAGAGGGATCCCATAAGCCAACCTGTGTAGTCATAAAGAGTTTAAAGTTGCCATAAAATAAGACACGTAACGGCAATTACAATTAACACTAGCAAAATAATTACTGACCTGTATAGAAATATGCATAGGAAGATGCCACAGTCACCAAAAACACCGCCCTGCTTGGGGATGTGAGTTACGTGCCAAAAACTGATACGGTAGGTAGTGGGGTCGATTCCTTTCTTTTCAAATACACCTGTCTCCTTAAGTATAGAAGGAAGATTTTCCCTTAGACACCTCCTCATCATGAAATACCACTCACGATATTCCACGTCATATGTTTCACCACTGTCATAAAATACCACCTCCCTGGTTTGTATGTAAAACACAGCAAGAGACCAATGGGTGAAAGGTTCATTTATAGGGATGAACACCTGAATAGTTAATAAAAAACATAAATATAAGTTAACGAATAACGCTTTACCATGTGTAAATGTGAGATCCATACACGTACCCGCTCAAAGTCAGCCCATGCATAGTCATAAACTTCGTTTGTTGCATAAAACAGTGGCATGGAACCTTGTAGGAGAATTGTCAAGAAATAACAACTAACCATTGACCAATCCGCGTTATTAGGTCTAAACTGCCACATGTACATCACCCAAAGATCTATGTGCTGCATGTAATTATAAAGAAAGCTAAGAAAGAGCGTATAATTGGTTTGCCGCCAATAGAATCAAAGTAAAAACGTATTATAACGATTTACAACACAAAAAAGCAGACGGTAATAACCAATTTGTATCATATTTGAATAGTTATTTAACAAACCTTTAAAGCATACGCAATCAAAATATTTTGTTAGATTTTACTATTTTTGAAAAGGTGTAAGTAAGCATGGCAATAGTGAACGTTAATACAGTTCCGAATAACATATACAAATGGCTAGATTAATACTATAAAGTCGATTAATAAGCTGCTATAAGCTGTCGTAATAGGAAAAAAGCCTATGGTTACTAGGGGGAACCTTAGTATAAAACCTGTGCAACCAAGCATATGAAACTAGGAACAACCTTATGATAAACAAGTAAATCCTACTCTCGGTTACATAAGTTAAATCCTAGTGAAGGTATCCTAAGTATTTGAAAAAGACATTAAGTAAACATTTTACCTCGTCACGTAACCAACCGGATCGATTATTGTCAAGACCAGCTAGACTTTCCCAGAAAATACGATCAACAACAATATCACTGCACCAAGGAAACTTGCATCGAGGCGACCAAGAACTATTTATAAATTCCTCAAAGTCACGATCAATTATAATTGTGTCGATACTATTGTGACTCCTGTTCAGATCCTGCATAAGAATAATATCTTTATTAAGTACTCATAATATAATATGGAACATGAATATGACATAATATCTTAATATAGTGTATAATGCTTTGGGTCATACCTCGGTCCAAGGTTTGACATCTCTACACATTTCTATCATAAAAGGATCACGGATATTCTTGTGACTTTTCAGTGTTTCCAAAGTAGGAATAACATGTTTCGGCATAACATCTTCCTTCATTGACGGCCTTAGAACATATTTGTATTCCCTATTCTTTGCTCCATAACGGTTGAAACCAAGTTTAACGTGAGGCAGTTTGATCACCCCACCACCCACAAAGTTTTTCTCCTCTTCCTGTCTTACTCGTAAAGTTTCATCTCTAACATCACCCAACCTACGGACCTCGGCATCATGCTTATCAACTTTCTCACAATCATCGAAAATTACCCATTCATCCTACAACGATTGACCACATAAAATAAATACCAAGTTATAAACGATCCCTCGATACTAAACTACAAAATGCATTCCATAGCAACTTGTGAATATAAAACATAAAATAATAATGACCTGCTCAACATCGTCGTCAGATAGGGCCTCAACTTTTACATCCTGAAAAATGTAATATGTGCTCAAATTTGTAACAAAAAACCTTTGCGTATTGTGTTATTGTTTTTTACTTGGTGAATGTGTACAAACCTGTAAACCGCTGCCAAATGCTTTCTGCCATGGCTCATGATGGTGACGCACAACATATTTCTGGGTTTGTTGTATCGGCGCGTCAAACAAGTCAAGAAAGTCGTAATTTAAGTTTGTGCAATACTCGTTAGCAACATTAGTCGGCACATTAGATTCACAATCCAGTCTACCCTATAAGGTTTGGAAGTACAAATTAAGGAACACCACACTAGGCGTATAAAGCTTTTACCAAGTACGTAAACAAATATAAAAAATGGGAACGTACTTTTTTGCTATCGGGCAAACACTTCTGCTCAACCTTCTTGCCATTCTGAACCGCATCTCCAGCCTGTCTTTTTCGTGTCATAATCTACAAAAGAAATAATTTGGGCATCAACATGTGTGTTATATACGCAAATTTTTAGTATGAATGGTCAAATAATGTTGTGTTACAAAATATACATGTATAACAGATTCAAGTCTATGGACACGTCCTTTCAAACTCTCAACCTCTGCCGGAAGCTTACAAACTTCCGCACATTTCCTGTATAATCTCGACACGTTCCATGATAGAAACAGTACGCAGATTGCTACGGTTTTCAGCAGCTTCCTCAGCATCTTCAGCTACCATTTTCTTCCGTGCTTCACTTCTTTTACGAAATTACTCTTCAACAAGCCCAACTTCAGCAACAGGAGCAGGTCGAGGAACGTACCAATTAAAAAACTTAACACTACGCCTAAATGATTCAGACGCTGACTCGGCCCTTGATGGATACAATTCATAGAGGCTTTTTTCACCCTATAAAAAAAATTAAAAACATAAATGAGGACTACATACATAGATTAACCAACGTTGACACATATGGAAATAATAATAGGAAATTTTTTATGCATACAAATTACCTTGGGAAAAAGGTCTCCAAAATACACATTAGCTTCAAACGGAACCTTCTTTGTCCATGCTACGGCTCTAGGAAGAACATCAGGCGCCTTTGTCCACCACCGGCCACTCTGCATAGATGCTTCTAAAATCCAAATCTGAAAAATAACAGATGTTAAGTCATTGTAATTAGTTACTTGTACAACAGAATGTAACAAAAATAAAAATTGTACGGGGGTTACTAACTTTGAAAGCCAAAATAAAACCTCCCAATGAATACGAAAGTTGAAACTTAGGGTTCATATTAAGTCCCTTATGAAACGCATCACTTTGAAATGAGTTAACATTCAAAATCACATCATACAACATACGCCAAATGTGTTCCCCCCAAGGAAAATCGTTCCATGTTTCTATACTATCAACCATCCTAACCAAAGGATCAGCCACCACAGATATCAATTCACGACCCATAAAAACTACCTCCAATGCTAACAAGAGGCACGCACGAATTGCGTCTTCATCAGATATTTTGGAAAAAGCCTCATCATCCTCAATTAAAGAAAGAAGATCTATGTTTCTTAAATGCTCACCAATCTTGTCAGGAAATACACAGTCACGAAAATTAAAAGGTCCTTTCCTAAACCCACGTAAAGTAGAATCTGAAACCAGTGATGAGCTGGAACTCACGACGCCCAAAATGCAAAAGATGTCCATTTGACATGATAAACAAGTGACAGATCATAGTGCTTATCATCGGAAGCCAGTTGCTTTTCCAACATGTGATGAACAAGAGTCTCGTCATTATCAACATATGTTATATCTAACCATGGTCCGAAACATGTAGACCTGAATAAAGTACGCCGCTTTTCATCTAACCTAGCCTTAAATAACGGAAAGTATCGAACTTTGCTTCTAACATGGACCTTCGAATTATGCAAGTATTCCTACATTACAAACAAAAACCCAAGGTAAGTAAACGAAAAACAAAATGGTAGCAAAGCAAACTAAACATACACCAAAAACAAGGTACATGTACACTATGCCGAAAAACAATAAAATTATGCAACTATGAGGTACATTATTAAACATACACGGCGTTTAAGTAAACGGAAACAAAAGGCAACAAATTAAATGAACCATTGACAAAAAAGAGTATATACTTAAAACAAATACACATTGCCGAAAAACACAAAAAACCATAACTAATCTGTTTGAATAACCTATTCTAATAGTAACGGAATGAAGCATCTTCGCAACCATAATAGTTAATATCCACATTACTAAATCTGCTATCATCACCTAATATCCAAAACAATGTCGCAATTCTACTTCACAGTTCATATCCTTTTTTTGTTTATATTTGATAAATAATTTTTTTACAAGCAAAATGTTGTAGTCAATATAATTCAAAACGTTGTACTCAATTACAAGCATAACGTTACATCTTGGCAACCATAATCTACAATATAATTCGAAACATTGT
The DNA here is from genome assembly GCA_014162995.1 of Artemisia annua. Classification (NCBI taxonomy): domain Eukaryota; kingdom Viridiplantae; phylum Streptophyta; class Magnoliopsida; order Asterales; family Asteraceae; genus Artemisia; species Artemisia annua. Next base: position 10,480 of record LBNU01023192.1, read on the forward strand.
ACTCAATTAGAAGCAAAATGTTGCATCTTGGTACCATAATAGTTAAAGTTTAATATATATCACAATGACCATATTTGCTAAACTCTTAGGTAAAACCGCTCAAAAGAACCAAACAAATACATAAACACGACTGTGCCGTCAACAAAACACAACAATATATAGATAATAAGGGATTTCCATTAATAAGTTATAATTACATATGAAAACTTAACGCATACATTAGAAAATTCGCGTTAAGTTACAACTAGAAAGGATAATACATAAGAGCTTAAGCTAACATCCCCAAAAGTGCTAGGCTATGTACCATAACCACGACCCAAACAACCAAACCTCCATAGCCTAGACCCACCACCATCCCACCACCAACCCCTAGAGACGCAACACACTGCCGATAAACTCCCTGAGTAAATCGGCATTGTATCGGGCCTCATCAGCGGCACGTGTGTAAAGGACTATCCTTGACACATCTTGGAAGCGGGCAAGCCTGAGCATTCTACGACCATGAGCAGCCACGGTCGAGCCAAAAACTTGGCCAAGCTCGAATAAATAGAGATCTATCTCTACTATTCTTTGGCGAGCCTCTTCAATATAGGCTCGCAGCTCNCTTCAAGTGAAAGAACTTTAGTCTCTGATCACCCATTTCTTATGTCTGTTGCTACCACCAATTTACCTACTTAGACCAAATACAAAACCAGCTACTGGAAGAAGAAGAAAAAAAGAAAAAAAAACGATATGATACGACAAATGATCAAACATATATCGTTTTTACAATATGGTACTCGATCTATATCAACACTTATGTTTTACTCACCTATGCATACCAGTACTTAGTTGTTTGGGATTAGTTGCTTATTTTAATTCTTTTATGTTTATCACGCTTTTTTTTTTTTTCTCTTTTAATACGAAGAAACAACTGTTAACATAATATGTTATCTATTTCTTTTAACATAGATAAACAATTTTAGTAAATACCATAATTTGTTTAATATCTTTCAAATTGGTAAACACTTACCCCTATCAAAGTTACTCATATTTACAGGTGTTAGTATAGCTATATTTGTTGTTAAGTCTTCCAAAATATTCATCAAACACTATACAAGTTACATGCAATGAGTAAGACATTACATGACCATGTAACCTTGTATAGTGGTATCTCACTTCAGGTAAATGATCTTTGGACTAATAAATCTTTTTCCCAAAAATGAGAAGTGCATGCAGAAAGTTTATAACACATGAACTTAGTATCTTTACATATGATTGTTGTTTGTGCTTGCATGCCGTCTATAGTATAGCATTTGGATGTATCGTGTTCAGGTCTGCGTTGGCTCTATAATTTGACTTTGTAAACATCATTTTGTGCTTAATATATTTCATATTTTACCTGTTTACACACATAAATGTACACCACAAATAGAAAGCTAATTATGGAATGCTTCACAGAAGTTCTTGGTGAATCAGGTTACCCCTTCACTTCACATATTTTTGGAATCAGGGAAATGTTACATAAACGCGTGCCAATCTCAGAGGGTTGTCATATATTTTTAGAAGAGTAAAACCATTTTAGTTTATATTTTTTCTCTTTGAACATAAACTTTTACACAAAGTTAGTATAGAATCTTTTAAGCTGATTAAATAAAGGTGTTAGTTTAGTATTTATCAGCACTCTTACAACTTATATTCAATGAGTAAAACAGTACGAACATGAACATACTATTAGCCGATAGATAGTACGTTGGCCCAAGTCGGTCTGTGGGCTTAGGCCAACTATCTATCGGCTAATACATACATGTTCACCACAAACGGAAACACGATTGTGGAATACTTTGCTAGTATCATACAAGCTTTTGGTGAATCAGGCTACCCTTTCCATAAAGTTGTTTGATAATTTGTGGTGTTGTATGTTGTCCCAACTTGTGTTTATGATCGATATAAGTTGCAAAGATACGAAATATGAATAAGTTCTTTCTAAATAAAATCTGTATGTTTTTTCATTAACCTTGTATCAATACATGTTTCTACATATATATATGTTTCCAATCGGTGTGATTGAAACATTGCAACCATTCGGTTTTGAACCAACCGAATTAACTAACAAACAGTTAATAAGTTTCCTACTAACAACTATGGTCCTTCATGTTTTCTAAAATAACATATACGAAGCAATGAGCAAGGATTATCGGGTCACATTCTCCTCCTTAATCTTGATCGTTGCTTCTTGATAAATCTTGAACTCCGAGCATTTGTCGCATCGTCGTGAACTTCAATCTTGGTAGAGCCTTTGTTAGTATATCTGCTCTTTGTAGTTCTCCGCTGAATTTTTTAGAAAAGAAGCACAAAGGAGGCAAAGAGCACTAGGGTTTTTCTTCAAAAATGAAAGGGTTAATTACTGTGGTCATCACAGTAAAAGTGGGAGGAGACCTTATATACTTTTCTTCCACCCACAGGATGACTGACACGTGTAACCCACTAACTCTCATCATGTGGCTAGGAAATGAGAAGGCTTGGACACGTGGACACCTTCTCCGTTTCCCGAGGTACATGAATCCCACTCTTTGTGACTACATACATCACACGTGTAGAATAGGCGGGATTTTTTGAATTCTTCCCGCGTACGCGTGGGAATAATTTGAATGCGAATGAAGTCTAGCATCCGCATGAATGATCATGTGCACACTAGACTGGAGGGACATGCTGACGTATAGTCTACACCGGGTCACGGACCCGCTCGGTAAACAATACTGATGCGATAGCCCACAATGCGTGGGCCGTAATGCATGTGAATGCGTAGCTCCGGCCCACGAGGCCCAAAGCCCAATACGTATTTATGGAACGGATTGGTGATATCTTCTAAACTAGGAGGATATTTACCAAATATCCGATATAGGCGGACACGCCTTGGAGTAAGGAACAAGTAACCCTTATCGGTTACACGCCTATAAATAGAGGGGACCCTAACCCTCGCAAAGGTACGATTGAATACGCAATTCCAACTTTTAAACCCTAAAACTACGATTACTTACTCTCACGCCGGAGGATAATCGGGGGAAACAATCCCTCGATAAGCCTAACGGTGCTTCTTGTTTTTCTTAGTGCGCAGGTTCCAAAGCACTAAACATCCGAATTGGTACTCAAGCCAAGTCTTGCCAACTTTTGTATCAACATTTATAATATATGTACTTATATCCAACCGAGCGGATACCCTAGTGAGTACCAGGTTAGTATTACCTTACCTATCCCGTTTTCCGGGTTTACACATACTCGGGTTTAGGGTATCCCTGTCTAAGTGTTCAACATAGAAGAAATCCGAATTTCATATTCGAGATGTTAAAGGAAACAATTTCAAGCTTAAAATTAAAAACGCCAAATGAAGTTAATCTCATGTAATCTACATATATATTAAACGATTGGGAGTTTTTCAGCTATATATATATAATTGCATATAAAGATTTCAAGTTTTGAATCTCTTTTAATATGCATAGTAATAGAGTGAAAATTACAAAAGTTATAGACTATGCACAAATTTTAAAAGAATACGTTTATGTACAATTGTACATTACAAGAAAAAGTGGAACGGGCGAGAAAGGTTTTGGCGAGGACATGATCTGGTCCTCGCCGTTTACCGGCCCGATTATTGTAGTGGCATCACATAACAACAATTCCATATATAAAAACTACTACGTCTTTAAGAAGAAATAATCTTCCCAGAAATAATAAGCTAGTAATCAGTTTTCTTATCATGTTGTGACCCTTCTTCAAGTGAAAGAACTTTAGTCTCTGATCACCCATTTCTTATGTCTGTTGCTACCACCAATTTACCTACTTAGACCAAATACAAAACCAGCTACTGGAAGAAGAAGAAAAAAAGAAAAAAAAACGATATGATACGACAAATGATCAAACATATATCGTTTTTACAATATGGTACTCGATCTATATCAACACTTATGTTTTACTCACCTATGCATACCAGTACTTAGTTGTTTGGGATTAGTTGCTTATTTTAATTCTTTTATGTTTATCACGCTTTTTTTTTTTTTTTCTTTTAATACGAAGAAACAACTGTTAACATAATATGTTATCTATTTCTTTTAACATAGATAAACAATTTTAGTAAATACCATAATTTGTTTAATATCTTTCAAATTGGTAAACACTTACCCTTTCAAAGTTACTCATATTTACAGGTGTTAGTATAGCTATATTTGTTGTTAAGTCTTCCAAAATATTCATCAAACACTATACAAGTTACATGCAATGAGTAAGACATTACATGACCATGTAACCTTGTATAGTGGTATCTCACTTCAGGTAAATGATCTTTGGACTAATAAATCTTTTTCCCAAAAATGAGAAGTGCAAATTTCTCTCTTACACAATTTCTTATGTAAAACGGCGACTTAGATATAAAACAGGGTTATGAGGAAAGAACACTAGTGAAAAAAGAATACTACAATGTGATTGTACAAAGCAATTTTAGGATCTGGATCCAATCGCAACCAAACTAGGATGTAAAATGTGAGTACACAAAAGTGGCAAAAGACTTAGGCTTTTGAGATACCAATTCGACTCGATTTAATTGTCTCTGTATTGAGAACCTGCGCACTAATGTGAAACAGACGCGCAACCAGTTCTAGGGTTTGTTAGTGGCGAGGGATTGTTTCCCCGGATTATCCTCCGCGACCAAGTGAGAGTGATAGTAATCGTAGTTTAATAGGGTTTGAGAAGTTGCGCTGTGCGCTCTGAGGGCTTGCTCACCTTTGTCGATTTGGTGTTTGGTGCCTGTGTTGGCCCCACTCATGAATATTATTTAGGCGTGATAACCGCTATATAGGCTTAACTTCTTACTTGATAACATAAGGTGTCCGCACTCAATATATCGGATATTTGGTAGAATTATATCTCCGAGTTGTGGAAGATATCGATCAATGGTCATCCATTTTTCAACTTCTCTATTACAGTCGTTGTTCCTAATAAATTCTAAACGTTTTGGGCTCTTTGTGCCTCGTGGGACACAGTGTCTACGGCGGTATCAGCATGCTATTGTTACGCCCCATCGTTCTCTGTGGGCTATCGATCAATATGTTTACGACGGTCCTGTGACCCAGGTAGTCAGCTAGTAGGTCAGTGCAGATTCCCACTGGGCTTTTGGACAGATCTAGTGTGCGCATGATCAAATTCATGCGGGATGCTTAGACTCTATCCATTCAAATTAATTACCACGCGTTACGCGGGAAGAATGGTCAAAAAATCCCGCGCTATGTCGGCAAGCTTATTAACAGTGTGATGGTGGTTATGTAGTCCAAATGAGTGCGTGTGTATCTTTCTATTGGTTAGCCCTCTGTGGAAAAGGGGGGAGAGAGAACATTCCGCCCTGGTGTTCCACGTGTCTCAGCTTCCTTCTCATTTCCCTAGCCAGCCATGATGAGAGTTAGGTGGGGTTACACGTTGTCGATCACCTACCTGTGGTGTGGAGAAAAGTAAAGGTTCTCCTCCACTCTACCGTGGATTTAACCACAGTAATTACCTTTCATTTTTCGGAAGATTAAACCCGTAGTGCTCTTTCGTCTCCCTTTGTCTCTGGTTGTCGGAGAGAAGGGCGCGTATGGGGGGCGAGCGCGTTTTTCTCTTTAAACAATGGATAGTTCAATTGACCGCGACTTGCTATCGAACATGAATGAGGACGAAACTACCAACGGTTCGCCCTGCAGATCATATATAATCCCCTTGGAGGGTGCGTATCTCGCTTTGCGGGCCCCAACGACTCACGATAGCGCGACTTTTTTCCGCCGGGAACGGTCGGGAGGTGTATACGCGTTTCTTTGATTAACGCCGAACATACGCTTTACCAATCCAGCGTTTCTCTGAACAACGTGCTTGATGTATTACTCCTATAACACACTTTCACAGTTGGCAACCCTCTTTGGCGCGGCATAAGAATCCAATTTTTGAGGTTAACTGGTCACCCTGCTGGATATTCAGCCACTGTCCACCTTTCTTCCGCCATTTCTCACCACACAACCAGGCTGGCCGAATTGGGGTGGGTCACCTTTGCAAAGCGCAAGGGTGCCTTACAAGTGTTAACCAAAGAGGGTAGATTCTCTTCGCAAGTGGACGAGGGAAGTTTTTCATGGGTCGACTCGTGGTTTTTCCCATGATGAGTTGGGGTTCTTACACTACGCAACTCCGCTGCCCCCCTGAACTGAGTGCCACTGGGTTACCGGCTCTGGTACAACACTGGATCACGAACCACTCTGGAACGCCAACCGCATCCATTAATGCTATCCAGAGGGATCTTCTTGGTACAACTTTGGCATGATCGAAACTATTTCACACCCAGCCATGAAAAGTACCGACCCTTCCTTTTGCCGCTTGATAGTACCGGTGGGTACTCATCCTTCGCACTTACGTCCTATCGTTAGCGTAGTGTTTTTCCCTTTTCATTAGGTTAATAAACAAGATTGTTCCGTTGTTATTGTTCGGCAGAGATGCGATCTATTTGGCCTTTTGCTGCGCTGGATTGATGCTGGAGTCACGCTAACTGTTGGGGTGCGTCCATAAGAGAGGCAGAAGCACTGTTTTGGAGGCCAGGGCAACTGGTCGCCTGACAGAGATTGGCCGTGCAGGCGGTGGATCACTGTGAGCGGTGCAGCCCATTATAGAGGATTCCTTCCCACTGCGCAAGCTGGGGCCTCCTACCACGGCATCTGCTCCTCCCCCCCAGTTATCAGATTAGGAGGAGTCAGAGGACGAGGAGGGAGAGCAGTCTTTTTATCCTTAGCGCAACCAAAGGTAGGTGTGGTGATTAGCGGAAGAGCCGTCCAAAGAAGGCCAACGCGCTGAGGATGGAGGAACGTCTTAATGGCGCGGGGGTATGTATTATGCTTTATTTGTCATAAAGTCTCGTTTTTTTTTTTGGAAGTATTATCTAACTTTCTTTACTCCTTTTGTTCCTCGCAAGTGGGGAACCGTGGAGAAGAATGGATGTGATGAGTCTTCGACCGGATGCATGAGGAAAGTGCGGCCCCCGTCTTGCCTCCCCATTTGTAAAGTCGTTATTCAATTGTAAAAGTTTTTACGTATTTTGTGAATTGTCTTCACAGCATTAACACTTTAATATGATATGATCAATCGCAGTGATTCTGCACGTGGGGAGTAGCGCATTCATGACGAAGAAAAAGGGTCTGCTGAGAAGACCCCTTTTTTGGATGGGGTAGATTCCCCAAGGGGAATCTGGGCAGAAGTCGCAGAGTTTTGACTCCGCGAATGGAGGGAACTGGCCTCGTCGCTGCGCAGCAATCTTCAGCTGGCTATACGCCAGTCCATGTTGGTTTGCGCAGGCCAGGGCGGAGTCACATCTGCTTGAGAGTGCTCGTGCCATTACGAGGGTCAGATCTGGCCTCATTAACGGCGCAGCTGCTCGTTACAGGGGGTTAGACCTAGCAAGCTCTAAGGCTGGAGCGCTGGCTCCCAGTACAACTGGGCGCGCTGAGGGTTTCTGCTCGTCTCATGGCCCGACCAGAAGATGGGGATGGTCATGGCGAGTCTAGAGGCGAGCGCAGCAATGCGGACGCCTACGAGAACGGGCCTTCCCTGTGCGGCTTCATGGCATATATAGCAGCAGGCCAAGAATAAGCTGTTATGACAGATGTGGAGGAGGTTCCGCTAGCTGTTGTTTGGATACAGCTCGGATGAAAGGATCACTAAACGATAGTAAAAAAAAAAAAAAAAAAAAAAAAAAAAAAAAAAAAAAATCTTGTACATAACTAATAACTTAGTCAAATTTAGGGGCTTTATGAGACTTTAATATATTTGAGAGGGCTTGTATAAGTGATACTTATATGCCTAAATGGTGAACATGAAAGTTATGTATATTTAACTAAGAAACTGTTAGAATAGAAACTACGTAGGGGGCTTTATGAAGCTTTTATTTTTACCAAACGGCATTAATGAAACGTTTAATATATTCTAGGACGAAACTGACTCTCTAATGATTATCCTTCCATACCATTATATTTCAAAGGGTTTTGCTAATCTCTGCCCACTGGGCAAAGGATTAGCTATATATATAAAGAATGTTTGAATTAATTTATATCAAAATGATGATCAATTACGGTAATTTTAGAGATCAATAAATGTGCACTAAATGCATTTTTTGATTTAAAAGAAAATTTTATCTTTATTATTTGCGCTTAATCCTTTGGCTAGTAGGCAGAGATTAGCAAAACCCTATTTCAAAAGGCATCAATTGAATGTTGAAAAGTACCATTTTGGCACGTCTTGGACAAGCTCAAAATTAAATCTCATTTTATTTAAAACTAAATCAGATTAATGTGAAAAAGTACGAATTGCCGAGGGAGTTCTTTTTGCTCTTTCTTACAGAGTTAAGTGTAAATAACGTTATACTCTGAATTTTTCTAAAAAAACAATTGATTAATAAAATTTACAATCAAATCTAAAACTTTTGAAAAAAGAGCTAAATTTTGGAATGCTAATGGCCATTTATTTTTTAAACCCACGGGTACCCGAACTCAACAGTGTCCTATGTGTGACATACGCCGTATTAAACTTGTGTTTGTAAACCATTTTCTTGTAATTGTAACTTTTTGACATAACAGTTGCGGTTATAATTAAATATATACATAACATTTAAATAGATGCGGCAATATTTGCGATTTGTTACGCTACTTTCATTTAAACTCAAATTGATTGAATTTCAAAGGCGGACACGTGAACCGAAATGCAAAAAAACTTCGTTTTTGGGTAACCAGCCCGCATGCTACTTGCCTAGTGTTGGTTGGTTCCGAGCAGTCAAATAACTATCCGCCTCGCAAAAATGGCTTTTTTTCTTACTACCCGGTCCGAACAGGCCCTTGATGCCCCTATAAAGTACTATCATAACCAAAAGTAATAATAGGTATCAAAGAATCAAAGATACATACAACAATAATTATTATATAAGTTCTGAAGGAGAGTGCAATGTCCTACATCGTGTTACACAACTTTTGTACTTATATTGTAGTTACAACGTACTCCCAACAATAATTAATTTAATATACCCTTTATTGCAAAATAAGTTTCTGTATAGTCACTACAATCAAATGCAGGTCATCAAACATGTGACTACACAAGGTGCAAATATGATCGTATACTCAATCTCATCAAACATGTGACGGCAGAAGCAACACTAGCAAAAGCGAGAGAGGTGCAAGAATGGCAAAGAAGCAAAAAACACTTTTTAGGATCATATAAACGTAGTAAGCAGTCGGGAAGTCTTCATTGTTTGATATTTCTAAGCGAGCCCTCATATAAAACAGAATCAAGGAAGTCGGTACAGAAATGGTATATGCAACAACAGCCGTATTTGTTAAGAAACTGAGAGTTTCAAAAGGCGATTGGCTGTTGTTCTGAAACTTGAGTTGAATGAGTTGTGTCAATGAGGGATACATGACAACAAGAGAACCCCCATGTAAAAGATATAATAGTTCGTCATAATTATGAGACCTGAAATAAGATATATAGAACAAGTTAGATAAAAATAGCGTTGTTACTTTATTTGTTCATTATACATGAAGCCGAATTGCATGATTGTCCCTTAGGCCATGTTTAGACTACGAAAGTATATAGTGCTGTTTGACACAATAATTACTAAAAGAGAGTTGCCAGGGAAGTCAAAATAAAACAAGGACATCTTAAAATAGAATTTCTACAGCTTAATTTAACTTTCTTAGCGAAAAAGCATGAAAACAAGTTGGTAAAACTCAAACCTTGAAGAATCTTAGATTATGAGTAGTCAAACTTACACTATAGGTTGTAGATCATGAGCCGTGTGTTCTTCATTTCCAATAGATACTACAATCTGACCATCTCTGCCAGTAAGAACATTTGAATCATGGTCTGAATTTTCCATGCTTATGGTTATGGATTCAGGCTGGCTTTCGCTGTTAAGATGAGCAAATCCGTAAGCAATATCACAAAAAACACGTGTATGTGGATAAATAGATAAAGGAGACATGTCTCAATAGTTCGTCTTCAGGAAAACAGAATGCAATTATGCAATTCTTAAAACTAGTAGTCAATTACTATAAGCCAGAATTACGCTTTGGGAAAACATGCGCACACACGCACACATACATATGTAAACCTTGAGAGAGATAAGAACCAAAATATTAAATTGTGAAGTTTACAGGGCATGGAGTGGAGAAGATTCATGATCCATTCTTAAGGAAGTAGGAAACTCTGCCATTTCTGCAAGAACAATGCTTGAATCATAGTCTAAGGTCTCCAATTTTGAGCTTAAGTTGTATGCTTAGAGTGGGAGATATATAAAGGAAAACTTGCCTGGCCGTCTCTCAACCGCCCAACCAGGCCAGCTAATGTTTATTTAACTTATTCTACTTGGTGGTTTGAATGAATTGGATTATATGTGTAATCCCAATGAAGTTTCTATTGAGGGTATACGACGATCATGACTAGGTTTAATCTTCTATTTTCATATTCTCAAGAGATTGCACTTGAGTTTCACAATTAATATACAATAAAACTGATCCAGCTATTCTGTCTTATTACAGAAACAAACTTAATTTAACCTATTCTTCTTAAAAACTGGTTTCAACACCTTGTATTCAATAAAAAACTTTTATTAAGAAGAATTTGGGAAGCTCTTCAATGATGGATCAGAAATCGTGGGTGGGGTGGAAAGGAGGCCTTCATAGGTATGAGAGAAACCACTTTCATCTTTAGCTAGCTTGTATTATCTCGATCTCAGGCCAAATTGGTCCGGCAACTGCGGCCTTCTCCAAAGTTCTAAGTCTCATTCGAAACATATTTATAGATTTTACTTGACAGAACGATTAATGATTTTATCAATTCTAAATGATCGTGTATATCTCTATTACATATAAATAGAAAATCATTTTGCTTAAAAACTATGAGGACAAGATAAAGGAATAATATTAGCCACGAAGTATATGGAGCAATTGGAACATGGCAAGCGGGTCTATAATCAACTTTCCTTTTTCATTCTTCTAAAATTGCTATTTCCTTATACTTATTGAAAATTAATATAATATGCTTGCAATATATTAAATAACAAGGCTCTCCAAATTTATACATAATAATTTCATGACCTACAAAAGAACACACACAATATCGACGCAACCAGATTTTATCAGAACTGTACGTATACCGCCAACGCTATAGGCAGGTACTCATCTATTTTTAATTAAAATATAAAAACTGTGTGACTGCATTTTAATTAAGGTTTTATATAGCATCATATCATTGTTGTATTTCATTTCTATACCCGAGAGGAAAAGTATCTTTCTTTGGTAGCAATGGATAAATACCCATGCCATTCATCAGCTCGATAAGATTGTGGTTTGTCCATAGAACAATGGTGTAGCAAACCTTTGAATTGAACAAGAAGCAATTTTAAGTTTTAACTACTCACTACAAGAAAAAATGCCATGAGTAATAACCTAAAAGTGTTGCTATATGCCAAATTTTATTACCAAATAAATAAATAAATAATATATGTTACTAGATGCTGCTGGCAACATAATAATATCAGCAAGAATTGCTCAGTGCTAACTCTAAAACCATTACATATCCAAAGTCTTTACCAAACAAAAAACGAAACTTCACATACTTGCTATATGTTAGCCTTGAAAATAATGTTATATGTGAAAATTGCAATTGTATCATAGCACAAGGACTAGTTCTGTCTATAGGACTTAGTTTACGTGACTTGTAGTATAAATACTCTCCTAGTTGCAACTAGGAGAGGAGGATGTTCATTTGTAATAAGAAGTGTGTGTGTTTTCCTTCTTTCTCTCTCTAGAAAACACACACATCTTCCCCCAATTCTTTAATCTAATATACCATGTTTAACCTTTATTTCGAGCATCCCCGACCTCCTGAATAATGATTCTTGGTGATAACAAGTGGTATCAGAGCTAACCAGGGGCGATTCGTGGTGTTTTTGGGTGTTTTGGTGGTTGTTCGTATGGTTTGGTGGCGATTCGTGGGTGTTTGAATCTAGGGCTTCACCAAGATCTTGTGAATAGGCTACTAGGGATTAGTGAGTATGGATATTGGGTTTTTATGGTGATTCTCGTGGTCATTGTGGCTGATTCGTGGTGATTCGTGGCTTCTCAAACGTTTTTTGGGTTGTTTTCGTGAATTAGCGAGTATCACAATTAGGGTTATGCGAGTATGGATGATTCTTGCGAATAAGCAATTGTTCCTAGCGAGTATGGCTAGTTTTTTTTAGCGAGTAAGAGCCACAGATCTTGCGAGTTTCACATGAATCTTGTGAGTATGGCAGATTCTTTAGCGAGTATGAGAAATATCTTGCGAGTATGAGAAATACCTTGCGAGTATGATCATAAAATTGCGAGTATGGAGCTGTTCTTGCGAGTATGGAGTTGTTCTTGCGAGTATGGAATCTTGCGAGTATGGGATATGGTTAGCGAGTATGGGCTTTGCGAGTATGAGCAAAAAAAAAAAATTATTTTCTACGGGAGCTTAAACGTTCAATTTTTACGCGAGATTCAAAATTTGGTATAACGTTGAAAATTTTGACCAAAAATTCAAATTTTTTGGCCAAAATTCAAATTTTTCGGTAAAATTTGGCGTAAAAATTTTTCAACTCAAATTTTTCGTGCAACCTTAGACTCGCATTTCATAGTGATTTTCAAAGTTTGGGCGAGAAATTTTTCAACTTCAATTTTTGGAGGGAAATTTGGAAATCACTAAAATAAACCCTAATATCACCACACCCAATACTTGATATTATTGGTACACCTTATACAAGAACATGATTCATTAACTTTTTTCATTACATGAATACCAATATATCACCTCACCCACTTCATGATATTATTGGTACACCGTATACTGAACATGATTCATTTATTTGTTTCATTACATAAATACCAATATATCACATCCCAAAACACACCACGTTTTGCTTAAAAAGATCCTGATCAAGAATCAAATACAATGACGATGGTTAATATCAGAAGTTTGTGACTACAAGGAGAATTCTTTATTATTTATTTGGGTTTGAAGTGAAGTTTTACGGATGCGTACTTATTTCATCTTCTTTCTTTCTTCCATTCAGCGAAGATGACTTGTTGGGCACATACTTATGTTAACCTAGGTGTTACATTCATGGTGACGAAGACTTGGTTTATCTAGTTTTCATAGGTCAAGGGGTGGACGGACGAAGACCTAGTTAACTATCACTTAAAGGAGTTACGTTGTAGTGCTCAGTGTCACACGTAGTTGTGGATAATCAAGAGGTGTTGTACGTCTCATACTTGTTGGTTGGTTGGATGAAGAGTATTGAGTACTTAGGGATTCACTGGTGTACGAACTCTCAACATCGTTCTTAGTCACTACACGAACCACAAACTTAAGTCACAAGTCTGGGGAATCTTACTTCATTCTCAAGTTCGTCATATTGAGTTCTTCTTTATGAGGTTAATGGAAATAGCCGTCATTGTTCATTCAGAGGTTGATAAAGAGTTAGACAATTTCAAATGGTATCGTTAGTAGATTGGGATTATCGACATCTTCACACGTGCTGATTATGGTCTATGCTAAAGGTGCTTCCGGTTACAACTACATATACACATTGGTATGCTGATTTCGATGAGATCGCAATCATCAGGGGAGAGAAATGTGTACTAAATATGTATTTTATGAAGTACTAAAGGTCCATGTGACCAGGCTTAACCGTTTCTACCTTTGTTGATTACATGTGTACGTTATGGGCTGATTATAAGATAGTTGGAATGCATTTAGTGAAGATGAAGATGTTGATACGTTGTACCACCGAATAGAAATCTTGAAGAAGGTCGAGTCTACAGTCGTGTTACATATTCCGCTGCATGTTTGAAGACTAAAGACGGTTCGCATGTGTTTATCATAAAAGACTTCTTCAGAGTTAGGGCATTCATCAGAGATGTTGTCAGTTTGGGGGAGAGCACTAATTAGGGGAGAGTGTATTGTAATGGTCAATGTTAATCCCTAATTAGATTCGCTCACATTGTTCCTCTACAAGTCAAAGTGATGGCAGATGAGAAGACTCAGATGGATACGTGAAGCTATGGTGCTTGAATACCACTCTCGGAGCTGCTGTACTTATGTTTTGTATTGTGCTTTACTTAATTGTGCTTGTAGGGAACATTGTAAGCAATTCCCATATAACATTACTTTGGGGAGAGATTGTTAGCCTTGAAAATAATGTTATATGTGGAAATTGCAATAGTAGCAAAGCACAAGGACTAGTTCTGTCTATAGGACTTAGTTTACGTGACTTGTAGTATAAATACTCTCCTAGTTGCAACTAGGAGAGGAGGATGTTCATTTGTAATAAGAAGTGTGTGTGTTTTCTTTCTTTCTCTCTCTAGAAAACACACACATCTTCCCCCAATTCTTTAATCTAATATACCATGTTTAACCTTTATTTCGAGCATCCCCGACCTCCTGAATAATGATTCTTGGTGATAACACTATATTTCAGTTATTGCAAATCGTTAACTATTTTGTAACAGTATAGATTTAGATCATGTTAAATTGAACATTTGCAACGAACTTTTTAGTATTTTATCATAGCTATAATTTTTATACAAATTTAGGTGATTCTAATAATGAACCTACATAAAAATACTTTAAAAAATATACAAGACAGAAAGAGAATTATTTTCCCAGTATATTGTATTTAATTTCCATAAACCTAATTATGCTGACAAACTGAAACATAACATTCGAACTGCTGACAACCTTGATGAGTGTAAACATTAAGAATGAATGTCTGCAAAGAAGTGAAACCAGTCAAAATTTCAATTTCGACTGTTCAAGAAAGGTGTGATGTGCAGCTTCAAAAATTCCATGATGTCATCCATCCAAGAAAAATTCTGCAAAGAAGTGACACCAGTGATGTTTGGTTGATAAACTTAAGGTCCCTCCGATCTGTGATCATAAAACATAATCTTGAGTTGGTTGCTTTTCTATTTACAGATCCGCGAATTGTATCACTACAAGAAATAGGAGAACAGGCGACGAAAATATTCCCGGCGACACAATGTCGACGGCATAAGGCGAAAAACGACAAAAAGAAGGCTTGACCGAACCAGTCTCCGTTGAATTTTTTGGGCCCACATCATCCCGTCGACATGTCGACGGTATTATAATTACAAATATTTACCACCTCAATAATTGATAAAACTTGGGCGCGAAAATTTCCCGCTTATATATTCCCGTCGACATTTCGACGGGAAATTATTAACAACGAAAAAAGTTGTGATTAGCGTGTAATTAGCATTAATTATTTTTGTTTTTAACCCT
>LBNU01023194.1:8718-39261 GCA_014162995.1 Artemisia annua
CTATTAAGCTGCGAGGGTTATGTGAATCACAAGCTAACAATGTCTTCTTCTCAAGTTTTCTTGCAAAAATCATAAATCGGTAGTCGGGCGGTCGATCCTCTTGTACCTTGTAATCGGTGTAGGCGGAATTAATCGGCGATTAATCAGATTGACAATTTCGGCAAGTTTTTAGGTATTTTCGGTGAATTTTAGGTGCTCTCGATGGGAATATCCTTGGAAAACATCTTGTAATATATAAAACCAACAAATATATATGATAAAAACTTGTTCAGAACGAGTTTTAGGTATTTACGACGAGATTTGCAAGTTTTCGGTAAGTTTGAACACTATTGACCATCATTTACCGATTTATTTGACCTAGTTACACAAATCGGCAAGGTTGGTGGTCTAGTAACACCTAGGCGGTGATTAATCGGCCTTATAGGCCTTGTTTTGCAACACTGTTTTCCAACAAATTCGAACTACTTTTGTTATGGAAATTTCCAAAACTATATTCAAGAGCAATTTTGAGTTAAAAAAAGTAAGAGAAAAAGGATCTAGGTGACTTTCAATTTTGTGGAAAACTAGAAGGGGGTTGAATAGTTTTACGTCTTTTTAATTTTATAAAATGTTTGTTTTCAAAAACTTCAATTCTAGTTTATGTGAATTCAATACTTGCACTATATGAACAATAATTAAATAACTAACTAACTAAACAAGTATACTACAAGTATAAAAGTAATGAAAAGATAGAGTTAGAAAGATCAAACCACAACCCAAGGATTTATAGTGGTTCGGCTACAAGGACACCTTCCTTGCCCTACTCCACTCCCCGAGTCACCTACTCGAGAGTTTTCTTCACTATATCAACAAACTCCCTTGTGGTGGAGAAACCTTACATAACTTTCGCTTACACCAATTTAACGACACAAAGCTAAATGTCGGGTTCTAATCCTAGCTAAAACCAATCTCACAACTCTTCACAACTTCTACACTACTTGTACACACCACTACTTCTTCACTACTTCTCACTACTTCACTACTTCACTATTTCTTCTTCACAACACTACTTCTACTCCACCTAATTCTACTTATTACAAGCACAACACAACTTTACAAATGATTTACACAATCTACAAAACTAATCTACAATACTTCTTGACTTGATGTTTAAGGAGTATTCTTCTCTTTCACTTTGAGTGGTAAAGGATTGAATCACTTGAAACAAAGACTTATAATCTTATGATCAACGGATTTAGAATGATGTTTAGAAAGGATTTGGAATGAAAATTTTAGTGCAAAAGGTAAGGAAAAATGCAGGATTGAATCTGTATTTACAAGTAAAGAAATCTGACAACAGGAGCGTGCCGGCCCCCTTAAAATTAAGGGGGCCGCCCTCCTGTAACGGCCAAATTTCTTTGTCTTTTCAGCGAAAAGTTTATTTGGTGAAAAACTAACTGATTTTGGTTAAAAATTTGAATTCATATATTTGTTATGAATTAAACATTTTCTTTAATTACCAAAAGTGTTTTTCAAAAATATATAATATGTTTATGTGATTTAATAAACTTTGTAATGTTAAAATAAAAATCCCTTTGATTATAAAATGTATTAGACATTTTTTTATTCATACCTTAAGTGATATTGTTGGATAATATGATATTTTGTAACTAAATACTTGTTTACGTAGTAATTTTACATTTAATGTTTTTACATTTTGTGATCGTCAAAACATAGAGATATCGAAAAATATAAATAACATTTTTATGCATTATTTATATCAACAAATTTCTCCCACACGTAAAGTGAAAATGTAACGCCTCAAAATTTCGAGTTTTAATTACGGACATTAATTTTCTCCGTAGCTATACGGGGATTAATTTTCTCCCCGTTAGATTCAAACCATTGACCTTCTCTTTGGAAGGCCGCTATTCTTAACATTAGGTCACCCGTTGTGGTTATTAGTAAGTTATTTGCAAAATAATAATTAAGTGATTTTAGAAAGTAATTAGAATTAATAATTATCGGAAAAATTACTAGAAATGTGACGTAAGTCAATTAATAAAGACCATCAACGTAAAAGAATTAATGATAGGGATTAACTGTGCAAAAGTAAAAAATATGGTGCAAAATGACAGAAATACCCTTGAAGCCTTATAACACAAATCTCACCCACATTAGTCACACCCCCTCACCTTTCACCTTAGCGCCACCTCACTATTCGCTTCCCCTCACTCCTTTTCATATTTCACCGACAGTGGTTGACACTCCCTCACTTTTCATTAAAATACATACTTTATACAAACATACCCCCAGCACACTCATAAATTAAAAAATAATAATATAAACATTCAATGAGTCCCACTTTTGCACAAAAACCAAGTTGTTACCTCCCTAAATGTTTTTCCTCTTTTATTCCTACCTCACGCACCACCTAAACACCTCACAATGGACTCATGCGTGATAGGGACATAAAAAACACTTCATGCGTTACCATTGGGGTTAGCCTCACGGATTAAACTCCTCACTCCCACACGTGTCCCGAAAAGTGTCTTATGCTAGTGTTTTGGAGGGAAATAAAAGTGTAGTCTTGTGGTAAGGAAATCACAAGATGATTATCACAGGAGGAAATTTAGAGAAAATATATAAGAATTTGGATGAACAAGAAGAAGGTCTCTAAGTGATTTCAATTAGTTTTCATTATCAAGGTAAGTAAATGAAGTACCTAATCTAGTTGATTGTGTTTATAAATTAATTTCAGGGGTTTTTAGATTGAATGAGCTTTATGATGTTCTTATGGCTAAATAGTGATGAGATAACTATAATTTGTGTGGAATAAGCATGAATAATGATCTTAGTCATAGTTTGATGTTTTATGTTTATTGGGGATAATTGTGTACGAGAAGGCCTATTCATACTGATGACTATGGTTTTCGAAAAATGAACTTTGGTACATCAGAAGGCCTATATGACTTGTAGGGTAAATCCATATATTTGTGTGTAAGGCTATACGGCGTATAAGGACTTACTCAATACGGCGTATAAGGTCTTTGCACACAAAAATAATAATAATAATAATAATAATAATAATAAACAAATTAAAATAAAATTACAAGCGTTTCAATAAATTAGGTTAATATGTTGAAAAGCACTTATTGTACCCTTAACGTAACGACTGGCGAAAAGGCTTAATTTTTTTCAAAACATCTGTGCGATATACAATCTCATATCTACATGTCTATCTCATACAACTTTCTTTGACTGGACTTGAACTCACTCTTTATGTATAACCGCTAGGCCAAAGGCCAATTCATGGTGAAGTACTTTGCATTTCATTCGCTAACTCCAGCACTACGCCTTGGTCATCAACGTCTCTTAGAAACTCTTTTTTTTTTTTTTTTTTTTAAAAGATAGAGTTAGAAAGATCAAACCACAACGCAAGGATTTATAGTGGTTCGGCTACAAGGACACCTTCCTTGCCCTACTCCACTCCCCGAGTCACCTACTCGAGAGTTTTCTTCACTATATCAACAAACTCCCTTGTGGTGGAGAAACCTTACACAACTTTCTATTACACCAATTTAACGACACAAAGCTAAATGTCGGGTTCTAATCCTAGCTAGAACCAATCTCACAACTCTTCACAACTTCTCACTACTTGTACACACCACTACTTCTTCACTACTTCTCACTACTTCACTACTTCTTCTTCACAACACTACTTCTACTCCATCTAATTCTACTTATTACAAGCACAACACAACTTTACAAATGATTTACACAATCTACAAAACTAATCTACAATACTTCTTGACTTGATGTTTAAGGAGTATTCTTCTCTTGCACTTTGAGTGGTAAAGGATTGAATCACTTGAAACAAAGACTTATAATCTTATGATCAACGGATTTAGAATGATGTTTAGAAAGGATTAGGACTGAAAATTTTAGTGCAAAAGGTAAGGAAAAATGCAGGATTGAATCTGTATTTACAGGTAAAGAAATCTGACAACAGGAGCGTGCCGGCCCCCTTAAATGGTGGCCGGCCCCCTTAAAATTAAGGGGGCCGCCCTCCTGTAACGGCCAAATTTCTTTGTCTTTTCTGGGAAAAGTTTATTTGGTGAAAAACTAACTGATTTTGGTTAAAAATTTGAATTCATATATTTGTTATGAATTAAACATTTTCTTTAATTACCAAAAGTGTTTTTCAAAAATATATAATATGTTTATGTGATTTAATAAACTTTGTAATGTTAAAATAAAAATCCCTTTGATCATAAAATGTATTAGACATTTGTTTATTCATACCTTAAGTGATATTGTTGGATAATATGATATTTTGTAACTAAATACTTGTTTACGTAGTAATTTTACATTTAATGTTTTTACATTTTGTGATCGTCAAAACATAGAGATATCGAAAAATATAAATAACATTTTTATGCATTATTTATATCAACAAATTTCTCCCACGTAAAGTGAAAATGTAACGCCTCAAAATTTCAAGTTTTAATTACGGAAATTAATTTTCTCCGTAGCTATACGGGGATTTCTCCCCGTTAGATTCAAACCATTGACCTTCTCTTTGGAAGGCCGCTATTCTTAACATTAGGTCACCCGTTGTGGTTATTAGTAAGTTATTTGCAAAATAATAATTAAGTGATTTTAGAATGTAATTAGAATTAATAATTATCGGAAAAATGACTAGAAATGCGACGTAGGTCAATTGATAAAGACCATCAACGTAAAAGAATTAATGATAGGGATTAACTGTGCAAAAGTAAAAAATATGGTGCAAAATGACAGAAATACCCTTGAAGCCTTATAACACAAATCTCACCCACATTAGTCACACCCCCTCACCTTCCACCTTAGCGCCACCTAACTATTCGCTTCCCCTCACTCCTTTTCATATTTCACTGACAGTGGTTGACACTCCCTCACTTTTCATTAAAATACTTACTTTATACAAACATACCCCCAGCACACTCATAAATTAAAAAATAATAATATAAACATTCAATGAGTCCCACTTTTGCACAAAAACCAAGTTGTTACCTCCCTAAATGTTTTTCCTCTTTTATTCCTACCTCAGGCACCACCCAAACACCTCACAATGGACTCATGCGTGATAGGGACATAAAAAACACTTCATGCGTTACCATTGGGGTTAGCCTCACGGATTAAACTCCTCAATCCCACACGTGTCCCGAAAAGTGTCTTATGCTAGTGTTTTGGAGGGAAATAAAAGTGTAGTCTTGTGGTAAGGAAATCACAAGATGATTATCACAGGAGGAAATTTAGAGAAAATATATAAGAATTTGGATGAACAATAAGAAGGTCTATAAGTGATTTCAATTAGTTTTCATTATCAAGGTAAGTAAATGAAGTACCTAATCTAGTTGATTGTGTTTATAAATTAATTTCAGGGGTTTTTAGATTGAATGAGTTTTATGATGTTCTTATGGCTAAATAGTGATGAGATAACTATAATTTGTGTGGAATAAGCATGAATAATGATCTTAGTCATAGTTTGATGTTTTATGTTTATTGGGGATAATTGTGTACGAGAAGGCCTATTCATACTGATGACTATGGTTTTCGAAAAATGAACTTTGGTACATCAGAAGGCCTATACGACTTGTAGGGTAAATCNGAAGTGACTACACATTTAAGGCATGTAAGAACCATTTACTTCCATACCATGTTATGTCACATCAAAACTTGAAAGCTAACCAAAAACACACTTTGTGTAAATACACATTTGGTTAGTCAAACACACAAACTTACCATAACTATGATTTGACAATTCTAGTTAAGTAAATAAAATTGTTTGTGTTGTATATATGAAAAATGTGAAGAGTAAAATGTAGCAAAAGAATGTTTATGCAAGACTTTAAACTAAAATTGTATTTTACCAAAAACTAAAGTTTATACTTTGTCGTTAACAAAACTTAGAAAAGATCGTAAAATATAAATAACGTTTTTAAGCGATATTTGTATTAACACATTCGCTAACTCCAGCACTACGCCTTGGTCATCAACGTCTCTTAGAACCTTTTTTTTTTTTTTTTTTTTTTTTCTAGATTTTTCAAATGAGTTTCGTGTAACACTCAAGAAGGCTACTTAAGAGCATAATACTGAAAAAAATTGGTCTTAAAACCAATAACCTAAATATAAATTTGGCTCTACATAGCTATTAAGTTTTTAGGAACGATCATGAAACTATTTATGCACCAAACCATGGACTTATACAATAAATCGCACATATTAATTGAAATTTCTTGACCTCGCAACATCTTGATTGAAAGGGCATGGTGCAGTGTTATAAGCACCGTTTTATACGCACCAAATGAACCTATAACGTCGTTGTAGGGAGTTAAACTACACCGCGGTCCGGTGTTATCTGCCCTTCGTTATGTAGATAACGTGACTTATCGATATTTTTTCTTTTTATTTTTTGTGTGTAAAAGTGGAGTGAATAGAAATTTTTCTAGCGGTGTATTACAGGAGTTTTGTTAAGAAGGGTATTTTTTTTAAGTTTTGTGTTACGAATATGTTATATGACAAAAGCTGGCGTGACGGATGGATAACTTGCGTATAACCGCAACTGCACTATCTCCCAAATAGACAACAACCACCTTCTAACTCTCTAGGTATATAAACCCCGGACAAGGATTCTCTCAAGTTGTAAGCATAACTTGAGTCAAGTTAGGGTATTATTAGCCATTGGATTTGATCCAATGATTCAAATCAAAAGAAGTTCTTTTGATTTGAGCTATTGGATCGTATCCAATAGTTCATAATGGCCCAACTTGAGTCAAATAACTTGAGAGGATCTCATCCCATAAACCCCTACATGGCCTTATTTTGTACGAGGCTCGATAATATTTTATTTGTGAGTGGAAATTAAAATCTATATATGCCTAAAGATTTCGATACAACGCAGACGCTAAAAAACTCTCATGGCTACTTTGACTTAAAAGTTAAAATGTCAAATACTTGTTTAATGCTATCAATTTTTTTAATTTGATTTATTTATTTATTTATTTATTATTATTTTATTTTATTTTTTTTGCATATAATGGAAAAGATGGAACATCTCATGTGTCTCTCTTACATGAAATCACAATCGCTTTAGTCCTAAGAAAAATCATGTGCCAGCATATCCATATGGATATTATCAAATATCATAGTCATTTAAAATGTCAACAAAACTAGAAGTTAATTATATTTGACAGATATAAAATGTAATTCTTGGGACTTTCTGTGTTTTATAGGACTTTCGAAAACTGAAATTTCAGAAAGAGTATAAATCAAAACTAGCTGGATGTTATGAATTACAAGGATTACAACCACTAGATCGTCTACCGTGGCCTTGAGCAAACTACAACGATCCTTGACAATTCGACAACCAGAACGATCCTCGAAAACTACATCAACCAGAAAACACAAGTACACAACTACAAGTATACTAAACATGTACGATAACAACACGTAAAATTTTAGTGTATAATATTATTTAAATACATTAATAGTGTTATATCTTGTTAGATGTTGTTTTATAATAAGAAATCTAGTTCTACAAGACTATCTTTAATTATATTTTAGATTCAAGATGGGGGACATTCGAGAATGCACAAGTGACGTTAGATGTGTAGGAAACAGGGGTCCCAATAACTTGAATCACAAACCAAACCAACCAAAGTACCACCTTCAAATATAAAAGTTCCAAATTATGCCCAGTCAAACACTCCAAACACATCTCTATTTTAAATATCTTTTATTATTTCAGAGCCCACATATATTTAAAAGTTATATAACATGTTATAGAGTGTACCTCAATAAATTTATGGGTGCTACTCTTGTTAGCCTTTGGATAAAATGATGTCAATAACCCCGATACAATCCTTTAGCTGATCATTTTATCTATTTTACGGAGTAAATGTTTTTTTCGTTTTTCTATTGGTACCTTTGCTAGTTTGCTTTATCAAACATTATAACATTGCCCTTCATAATCTGTTTGTCAAAAGAAATCTTTTGATACAGTTAAAAAGGATATCTAATCTAAAATCTGTTCCAATTCGTGGACATGCAAATCACAAAAATACTAGTAGATGTTTGTTAAAGTAAAAGTTTGTATCTTGTTTGAAATACTTGTAGGTTCTTTCGGACAATATGATGTTATGTCCTTTGAGCACCTACACAAGAGAAAAGCACGCGTTCGTCTCACTTTAGGTTTTACCCTAAGAACAAGCTCAGACGTGAGAATAAGTATGTGTGCCGGAAGGCAGGATAATAAATGACATAGTAAATGCTTAGTGAAAAGTTAGTTGTAATATAAATGAGGTGGAAGTTTTTATACCACCCCAACCTCGGTACCTATGGTGTCTCGAGAAAGAAACAGCCGAGCTATACCTAGCCTAGGTGTTAGGTGTACGACCATGCGTATGACACAATCCGTGAAATTCGGGATGTAGTCCGGATCTTGCAATGATCCAATGGATCAAAGGTGGTATCTTGGATAAAAGAATTGTGTGCTTTCGTTCCTTTTGGCAATGCCTTTCGAACATACCTCTAGGCTGTTGTTCGGCATGGGCCAATCGGCCACATACGCCAACAACATTCGTTTGTTCCACAAACTGTAGATTCCTATCGTCGAAGTTATTCAGAATTAACAAAAGTCCCATACTTGAACCAAGAATATGCAAGACACAATTCATACGTGAGGCTGACGCCTCAAAGAAATAGTTTGATTGATCAGATTTCATATATTTTCCATCCTTACATCACAATTATAAACAATGTCAAAAGTGATGTAAAATGTGGATTTGGTCAGTTGTCATCGATCTTGTTCTCGAGCAAAATACGTGGTCCGTAATTCGACAACAGCTGTTGCAAGAGTTATAGTATCTCGAGCAAAATTACAAGGAGATATGGATTCGTGAAGGCTTTGAATACGTTTAGAGCACCGCGAATTTTTCAAAAAGTGGATTTGCGCCAACAAAAAAATGGATGTCTATGACAGACACAGGGTTTGTTACTGATTCACTCTATAATCGATCAACTATATTCATATACATGGTAGAAAATGCTATACTTTGGTGCTACATGTTTTCCGCTTTGGTCCAGTCCATATGAGTCAGAAGCAAATGATCCAATTGTGGTTGCATGTGTGAATAACGACCATTTCACTAATCTGACGCTACATGAAAATTGTCTAATCCCGATAAATCACCCACGATGGAGGAGGAACAGAAGTAAAACCGCATCTGCATGGGAAGACCTATATTTAAGTCGACAACTCACATTTGCTGAATTTTTGCAATTTAGTAGGAGCCAATACCATAATCTGAGTTTGTACCCTAAATTTTCTAAACCATCCGTTCAATATAATCGAAGACAAATGTAACATTTTCGTTAATGTAATCATGACTCTCTATTTTATAAAGTTATCACAGTTGTTATAAATTTCTATTTTTTAATTGGTCAGTTTTATGTCGTTAACTATTTGTATTCTTATAGTATACCGACAAAAAAGTTAAAAGAAAAGTTAACTAGAAATAAAGACAAACTAAATTAGGATGAATATTAATAACAAAAATTAGAAAGATATTTTTATAATAAAAGATGAAAATGTTAAAAATAAATTATAAATAAAAAAATACAGAAAACGAAAAATTATATATATCTTTATAATAGGAGTTATCTAAATTTATTTTCGTATTTTAATTATATTCATGTTCTTTTCTAAGCAGCAAAAAATGTTGTTAGAACTTAGAACACCAATACCACCTATCTGTTGTTGTGTCTCATCGCATGCTAAATGTTGCAAAGAATGTATCAAAATACATAAAACTTACTTATCAACGTATTTATTCGTGTCTTTTGAAATGAACAAACTGTTTTCTTAAAAGGTTTTCATAGCTATTACATAACGTGTAAATTAAGTCCAAAATTACCCCAGCTTCATTATTTTTCAACTGATGTCAGAAGCATGCTCCATTAGTGTTCACCACTTATTGACTTTGTGACATCGAAATATCTAATCTTCTTTTTGTGATAGCTTTTAATTTGTTTTTACTTGCTATGGATCTTGTGTCTTTGATTGGGTTTTGATTTGGTTGAAGGTGATTATAGGAGCAGCGTGAATAGTGTTACAAGATGTGTCAATAAGTTATTTATCACGTTTGTTTGGAGATATCGTCTTTTATATTTTTGCATGTAAATCTTTTAAAGTTTGGAACAAAACTATATACTATCTGTTACGAAGTTGGTTATTGGAAATCTTAAGATCTTCGAATATTAAAGATCGACTTGTCTATCACTAGTACATTTTTTGGCCTTTCGAGACGTCATGACGTCGGGAATGTATGGATGCCGACGAAACTTAGTTGGCCGAGCTTAGTCGGCAATGCCTCGTCGGGACTCACTATGCCGACGTAACGTGCCGACGCTAAAGTGGGACCCACACGATTTTCAGTCAAACAAATTTTTTGGTTCGACAAAATTATTGCCGACGCAATATATTCGTGATTAACAATCTGAATTAACAATTTGGATTAACAAAATAATTACGACAACTTTGACCAACAAAATCTAGACGTCATGTCGTCGGCATTGTAAAAGTCATAAAATTCAACGCAAGATTGGCTCGGTCAAGTGATTTTTTGTCGTTTAGCGTAAAATACCGACGCTAGTGTGTCGTCGGGATTTTGTTCGTCGCCAGTTCTACTTATTCTAGTAGTGTATGTTGGTTATTCGAGTTCATTTGCTAATTCATTGATTGAACACTTTGTCATTGTCTTAACGGTCCTCGAGTCATATACATGCGGAAATTTTCTTGTGGTTTTTAACTCCGTTGATTGCGTCATAGTAAAGTCTTGTTAATCGTGACATGTGAATGTAGTTATGACATGTAGAACTACGCATATATCATGCAAAGATTACTCTCTTATATTAAAATAAGTATGGAAAATGAATTGCATGCTGAAAAGTAAGACTTAAATTCAGACTTAAAAATGTGATTATTTTATTAGAAAAACTAATTGGTGAAAAATGATGAGAGAGAATAAGTGTATGACACTTGTCATGAAGTGAATGGATTAGGTTTATTAGTAAGCTTTATTAAGGGGGTGTTTCTTTTTACTCTTAGCTAAAGAAATGAGTAGGCCTCACATCTATTACTTCCTCTTAATGGGGAGGAGCTCATATTTTATACCCTTCATATATAGATGAATTAGTGGAAATAAGTAGGCCCCACTACAAAAGGAAATATTAAATTATGTTTAGTGGGTCCATATCCTTAGCTAAGAGGAAAAAGAAACACCCCTTAAATCTATATATCAACACTCAATCAGTATATATACAATTAAAAAGTACATATATAAATATAGACAAAAGGAATAGGCCGATATTATTTATCTATTTTGGCCGACTAATTTTCAGAGCTTGAGCAATTGACACTTTAACTCAAACCGACTAAAACCTTACTCTTTGATAGGTTGTCATGACCACTTCATTTTTGTTGCAAAAAAAAAAATAATAAATAAATAAATAAATAAAAATGATATTCCTAGATTTAAACTTAAAACCTTGGGTATTTTAATAATCATAGTCACGAAATTCTTGTCAGTTCGGTCAACCTGTTGGTTGAATAGGTTGTTATCGTCATGTTGAAACCTCGATTTTACTTTAGCATATTGAGTAATATGCTCCGATGATTCATTATGGTTCAACGTAGTATTGTGTTGCTTTTACATAAAAAAATAAGCCATAAATGACAATTTAACATNTCTATTAGTAAGCTTTATTAAGTCTATATATCAACACTCAATAAGTATATATACAATTAAAAAGTACATGTATAAATATAGACAAAAGGAATAGGCCGATATTATTTATCTATTTTGGCCGACTAATTTTCAGAGCTTGAGCAATTGACACTTTAACTCAAACCGACTAAAACCTTACTCTTTGATAGGTTGTCATGACCACTTCATTTTTGTTGCAAAAAAAAATAAAAAAAAAAAAATAATAATAATAATAAAAAAAAATGATATTCCTAGATTTAAACTTAAAACCTTGGGTATTTTAATAATCATAGTCACGAAATTCTTGTCAGTTCGGTCAACCTGTTGGTTGAATAGGTTGTTATCGTCATGTTGAAACCTCGATTTTACTTTAGCATATTGAGTAATATGCTCCGATGATTCATTCTGGTTCAACGTAGTATTGTGTTGCTTTTACATAAAAAAATAAGCCATAAATGACAATTTAACATGATGGTGTAAGAAGTTTCGTTTAAGTCAACATTAGAATATTACGTAGAAATATATAGAGCTACAACCATCTATTAAAAAAATTATGATTTTGCAAAGTCGAAAATGATCTTAGTCAAGATTTGATTCAAAAAATCTTGAAAAATTCATCCAAACTACATTATAATTTTTCGCAATGCATCAACACATAAAATCCACACGAAAACATGTTATTAAAATTTAGAAGAAAACATGAGCAAGACTAAAGATCATGAGACGACTGATTTTTCATAATCTAATAAATCCCCACATTCGATTTTCATAATCATTGCTCAAGTTCAAGACATAAATCAACACGTTCTAATGTAATCATAATCCTACAACACTTTTAAGTTATCACAAACAAACATGCCAATTTTAGCCTTACATATATATTTAAAAAATAATAATTTTATTCTAAAACAAAAATAAAATAAATTATAAAAAGAAAAAATGGGATCAAACATTTTATCATCATCCCACCATTTGTTTGTTTGATGGATAATAAAACCATCCATTTAATAACCACATCTCCAAATCTAATTCATTTCTCTTAACCAAAAACAAAAACTCATCAATGGAGATCTCACCACCACCACCATCAACCACCATCACCACCACCGTCACCACCGCAGCCACCACCGTGAAAACACCCGATCCAGAATCCGAACCACCAAAACAACCCATTCCACCACCTTTCACCAACGGTGTACTTAAACGCCACAAACCCTTTAACCACCACCATCAACCACTGTCACCACCAGTGGTGGTCACTTACAAAGAATGCCTCAAAAACCATGCAGCCACCATGGGTGGCCACGCCGTCGACGGCTGCGGTGAGTTCATGCCGTCACCATCTTCCTCACCATCACTACCCACCTCACTAAAATGCGCAGCATGCGGCTGCCACCGTAACTTCCACCGCCGTGAACACGACCATTTCCAACCACCATCACCACCACCCATGCAACACCTTCTAGAATACCAACCTCACAACCGTCACCAACCACCACCACCACCACAACCACCCATAACAACAACAACCAGCCCACTCAACTCACCATCATCACCACCACCTATCTCATCCTCTTACTACCCTTCATCAGCTCCACATATGCTCCTTGCACTTGGGTCAGAAACCAACCATTACTCCACCACCCCAATGAGCGGCAAAAAAAGATTTAGAACAAAGTTCACACAGGCACAAAAAGACAAAATGCATGAAGTAGCTTCAAAAGTTGGATGGAAGATGCAGAAACGTGATGAGGAGATGATCAACAGTTTTTGTAACGAGATTGGTGTTGATCGCAATGTGTTTAAGGTATGGATGCATAACAACAAAAGTACTAACAAAAACAATGAGAATCTTGGTCATGGTCATGCTAGTAGTAACAACAACAACATTATTAACGTTAACAATATTAATGGGCATGATGCTATTGATTTTATTATGTCAAGAAACATTAACAACAACAACAATGGTAGTAGTCACAATGATGACGTCATCAATGGGAACAACAACATCAACAACAACAACAACAACAACAACCATGATCTACATCTTGTTAGTGGGAATGTGATTAAAGGGTCATCTTCATCTTGTTGAGATGTTGTTATTACTAGTAGCTAGTAGTTTTATTATTAGGATGATGATGTTATTTTGGTCTTCTTGTTGTTGTTATTGGTTTAATTTTTACTTAATGTTACTTATATTAGAAGGAAGTTAGTTTAGTAGTTGACTATTATGGACTTATTGGTAGTTTTAGTTAATTTATTATGATGGTTCTTGTACTTTTGAGGGGATAACAATCATGAGATTATCTAAATTAGGAAGATTTTTAATTGTGTTTAGGACCAATCCTGTTATACTAGGTTTTTTCTTGTCTTTTTTTTGTTTCTATATTATTGGCTTAATTTGCCTTTGCAAAATGAGGTTACTGTGTTATTATATTTTGGAGCAATCTATTTTAGCGACTGCCCTCCGATAGGATTAAATATTGTTGTTCTTGTTGTATTTTATTGATTGAATAAAAGTGATTCTCTTTAAGATAAATAGAATTTGAATAATATAGTTAGAATTAACTATTTCAAAATTACTTTATTAAACATAAGATTGTAATTTATGGATAATTTGTATTACAACTACATTCGATTAGTGTATCATAGCAAACAAATAACTTGTTTTTAACAAAGTATAAAGACAATGTTATGCATTGCAAATTTATATTTTATCCATCTTATTTGTAAGTTAACTGCATATTTGCATGTGAAGCATTCTACTTACAAGAAGACCGTAAAGTTAAAGTACGAGTACTTTTACCACTAGGTAATTTCGTTGTAATGAACGCATTCAATTTTCTATCTAGTACTGTTTGGCGTTTGCTCGCTGTATATATATTCTATAGTATTTTTCATGTTCAATCATTAATTTGTCTTTGAATATTAGTTATAAAAGTCAAATTAATATTAATATAATGGAATTTGTAGGCAGCTTTATATCTCAATCTCACTTGCCACTTTCATAAAATATTCACTTTATCTTTTATCTTATCCCCAACCCCAACTAAACGCTAGCTGCATTTGCATTTATTCTTACCAAAACGATAAGATGGTCTCGTATAATTCATAGAAGAAACAGAGACAAATCCATCAATTTCACAAGTATACATGTAAATCGATATGATTGCTTTTTATAATGAGTTTTAACAACGATCATATAACAACGATCATATTTTATGATCGTTGTTAAAACTCATTATGTTTGACTAAGAGACTGGTAGCAAATCATTGTCACTAGTGATCTTATGAAATCCTCACGACCAACATTCAAAACATGGGACATACATTTGTTCTACTAGTATTAATTTGATTTTGTATAAAGTCAATAAACAAATTCAACTATTCATACCATGGTTAAAAGAGACGAAGATCCAAATGATTTTGAAAATCTTATGTAGCATTTTTTAAACCAAACACTAGGAAAATGGAGCTTGTTATTTTTGTTAAAAACACCGAAGGTAAATAAATGCAAAACCAAAAATAGTAAACTGAAGTAATGATGTGGAAAGAAAAGGCTGAAATAAATCATTTTGGTGAATGTTTTAGAGACAGGGCAGGGTGACGCAACTTCCACGTGATTTGTTTCCTCCTAGTATTACTTTACGTCCTTTTACTTTTACTATTTTACCACTTTACATCCCTTGTTACTATTTTTAAAAAAGAATCCCACCTTTATAAAGTCAAAACGAATACTCACATCCATGCTTCACAAGATGACAAACCGACTAGATGTTCACGACTAGTTTGAGCTCCAATAGCAACCATACAATGTGCATAACCTCGAGAAATTTATGCATGTGTCATGTGTGTTATGTGAGAGTAAGTAGTGGTTTAACAAAGCTTAGACAATATTTGACTGTCTAACTGCTATATTTTGATGGCCATATGTTGGGCACTTTTGTATGTAAGCTCAATATGCTAGGGTTGAACATTGTATATCCTTTTCTATATCCTTTTCTATAATTGTGTATAATCGTCTAGCGGTGGTCTAGGCATGTCCAACATGTTACAATAGCATTTGTTTTGTTCATTTTCTGTCAACTTCTGGTGCCATTTCGGAAACCTTAGGGGCTGTTTAGTTGGAGAGAAAAACTGAAAACCCTTTTAGCCGCATTTTTTTTTCTAATAATTTTAAAAAATATGAAATTCTTATTTTCTTAATTTTAATAGAAAAAATGAAAATACCATTACACCCTTCTCACTTTTTTCATTTCTAAAACAAAACACCATTTCCTCTAACCCTAAACTCTTATCACGCCTCTTTCATCCTCCACCTTCACCTTCCACCGCCGCCCACCGTTTCCGCCCACCTCTCCGTCCATAGTCTCCGCCCACCGTCTCCGTCAATACGAGGTATCTTGTTATCCTTATTCGAATCTTTGTCCAAATTTTATCTCATACCAAATATACTTTATGAATAATACTTTATTATTCATTAATACATATTATTTAGCTGTGAATAGATGTTACAATATATATTTGGGTGTTGGTATTTATTATTCAAATTTTTTTAGCAAATTATCAGGTTATATATTGATTTAATAGTTGTGAATAGATGTTAAGTATATTTGTTTTGGTCTAAAACAGTTCATATATTGATCAAAGTGGTTTAGCGGGTGTTTGGCAAAGCTTTTATAGCCGGCTTAAGGCTTATTTGGTTTTGGGCTTATGTTACATAAGCTCACTTTTTTGGTTTAGTTTGAAAGTTTTCAGCTTACATTAGCTTATTATCACAAAATAAACTTATATAAACCAAGAACTTTCAAAATAAGCCACAAAAAGTGAGCTTATGAAACATAAGCGCAAAACTAAATAAGCCATAAGCCGGTTATATAAATCGAATCAAACACCCCCTTAGCTGATAAGCCAATCCAAACATTATATCCTATATTATTATGAATTGTCAATAAGCTCTTTTTAAAAGCTTTGCCAAACACCCCCTAAACCACTTAGATCAATATATGAACGGTTTTAGACCAAAACAAATCTACTTAACATCTATTCACAAATATTTGAACAATATTAACCTGATAATTTGCTAAAAAAAAATCTAAATAATAAATACCAAGACCTAAATATAAATTATAACACCTATTCATAGCTAAATAATATGTATTAATGAATCATAAAGCATTATTCATAAAAGCAGATTTGTTACGAGATAAGATTTGGACAAAGATTCGAATAAGGATAACAAGATACCTCGTATTGACGGAGACGGTGGGCGGAGAGGTGGACGGAGAGGTGGGCGGTGATGGAAGGTGAAGGTGGAGGATGGAAGAGGCGTGATAAGAGTGTAGGGTTAAAGGATATGGTGTTTTTATTTTAGAAATAAAAAAAGTGAGTAGGGTGTAATGGTATTTTTATTTTCTATTAAAATTAGGAAAATGAGAATTTCATATTTTTTAAAAATTATTAGAAAAAAGTGCGACTAAACGGGCTTTTAGTTTTTCCCTTTTTCATATGATTTTTTTCTTTTTCTTTTCTTTTTTTTTTAAATGGAGTATTTCTTTCCAACTAAACGGCCCCTTACGTTACTTTTTTTTTATCCCCATGATGAATAACCAGCATTCAAATTTCATCTCGCTATGTTACATTTTGCTGATGTGGCATGGGTATTTTAAAATTTGATACTTGGTAACAAATGCAGATTTTCGATACAAAATTTAAATAGGTTGCTATTATAACTTCAACCTTATAAAAAAACCTTATAAACAATTAAACATAACTATCATTGGTGTTTTGAAAATCGGACCAGGCCGGCCGATTCGACCTGCTGCTGAACCTGGTTGGTCAGAATAAGTGATACAGCTGTGACATTAATTTGTTTTACATAAGATCCCAATGTTATACAACTCGGCCTGGAAAGTTGGCCCAGTAGATCTCAATTGTCAATGTTATAGAGTAACCCAGTCCTTACAATGGATGGGCCCAAGACCAGCATACAAGTTAAATTTATTTGGGTTTGAATGAGGTGTGTTCATTTTGCTCAAAAAAAAAAGAAAAGAATGAGATGTGTTCACAAATCGCGTAATATATACATGAACCGAAAATCGAAATCGAAACAAACCAAATTAAACTGAACAAAATTTGTAACTGAATTTCGTTTTTCAAAATCGAACTGAACCGAGTTAGATACAAATTGTAAACCGACCGAAAACCGAATTCACACAAACACATATATCTTTATTAGAAAAAAAAGAAAGAAAAAAAAAAGAAACTCTTTCCTAGCTTAAATATAACATCTTTTAAGTTTGAAAATCCTTTTTCGCTAAAAATATAAATAGCCAAATAAAAATTATAAATTATGTAATTCGAGTTATTTGGGTCAACTCGAAAACCGAACCAAATTAAAATTCGATTTTTAGTTTGGTTTAATCATATTCGAATCCGGTTCTGTTCGGTTCAGTTTGATTTTCGGTTTTTGTTACGGGTTATTATACACAAAAGTTACTAAAGTTTGTCAAAAAGTGCGATTTGGTTACTATTGTTTTTTTGGTGACAAAGAGGTAACTTAAGTAAACGGGTTTGTCATTTGGGTTACTCAAAGATTAAAAATGTTACATAAATGTTACTGCGAGGGTGGGCAACCGGCTGATTACCGGTTCCCCTTGTCCACGTCAGCACCGTAGTTTAAAATGTTACAAGGAAGTTACTATAGTTTACGGTTTATTAAATAAGTTACTGAACCTTAACAAAAAGTTACTATGCGTTTTTTTTGTNTTTAGAGTTAAGTACTAATCTAGTACAAAATATTTTTTTTGGTTCCCACTATGGTCACTTTTAAACTAAATCCCTTAAATGGTCATGCGCGACTACTCAACTCCGCAACCCTCTCAAAATGCGACACGTGTCCTTATCCAAGTACAATTAGTTACTGTTAATTGGGCCAACATAACTACCAAACTTACTCAACCTTTGTGCTACTCAACTGGCGGCTACTCGACTTACATTTATCCACGTGCAAAAATACATTGGGAAAGTAAAAAGCTATACATGGGAAAAGAAAGTTGTACATAAAATCTTTTATCAATATTCTCTAAAAAGTTACCTCGATTCACTAAAATTACTACCTACCACCTTTTGTCGAGTAGGTGTGGGTCGAGTAGCGGCTTATGGTCGAGTATCTTAGCACTTATTAATTATCACAATTAATTTTTAAAACTAACAAGTATTAATTGATAACATTTAAGTACCAAACTTATAAGTACCAATCGGAAAACAAAAACGGAAAAAAATTAAGGATTAACTTAAATGTCAGTCGGAAAATTTAAGCATTAACTGATAGTGTCAATCGGGAAAAGAAAAACGTACCGGAATCATAACGGAATCAAAAAATTTTCAGAAACTGATAGTGTGATTACTGATATTGTATTTTTTTGAATCCAAATATATAAACATAATAATAATAAAAAAAAAGTACCAAATCAAAAAAAAAAAAAAAAAAAAAAAAAGAAATCAAAAAAGTATGTTACCTTTCCAATAAAGTTGCCTTGTCAAATCGCCGTTCTGTTGAGTAGCCGCCGGTTGAGTAGCCGGCGGTTGAGTAAATGAAAAACCAAAAAAGTAAGAAAAGCAGATAAAAATGTAAGAAAAACATAAGAAAACTTAATAAACTGGGCGGAAAAGGTATAAAAATGGACAAAAACATATAAAAGCGGAAAAAACGTAAGAAAAACGGACAAAAACGTAAGAAAAACGGACAAAAACGTATGAAAACGGAAAAAACGTAAGAAAAACGGACAAAACGTAAGAAAAACGGACAAAACGTAAGAAAAACGGATGAAAGTGAAAGAAAATGGGCGAAAACGTATAAAAACGTATGAAAACGGAAAACCCGTAAAAAAAGGGTCAAAAAACGTAAGAAAAACGGACAAAAATGTATGAAAACCAAATTTTGAGTTAAGTATAAACGGTCGTTAGGATAAAAGACTAACAGTGCAAATGTTTGTTGTAAACGGCCGTTAGCTAACGGAAAAAACTAACGACAGTTAGTCTGAGGGACCATTTTTGAAACTAACGAAAAAAAAACCTGTAGTAGAAGGTTAAAACATACATAGTAACTTATATAACCGGTGACAAAACTTGAGTAACCTCTTTGTAACCAAAAAAACTTTAGTAACCAAATCACACTTTTTGGCAAACTTTTGTAACTTTTGTGTCTAATAACCCGTACAAAAAAAAGTTTTAACTGAACTAACCGAGCCAAATAAATCAAACAACCCGATAACCAAACCAATAAACATCCCTAGTTTAAGAGATAAGTAGGGTTTTTTACATGCATGAATCGACTCTTCTAATTCCGGATTGAACCTACACGGCTACACTTTTATTAATCGTGGCCAGCCTTCATTGTCAAGTCATTTCATTAATTCAACCAAGTCTTTATTAAAGGGAGGTGATATGTACACCACTAAAAATGGTGTGCACACCACTAAATTACACTGATGATGCACACAGTACGACATCCAAATGCAGAATTAGTGATGTGCACACCACTTTTAGTGGTGTACATATCACCTCCCTTTATTAAATGATAGATATGGCCCAAGCCCCAAGCTCGTCAGTGTCACATTGATCTTTACAATTGGTCGATTTGCTTTTATCAACAATCGCCGCAAGTGGCAACAAATTAAATATGTCATTTTTACATGCTTTTAAATAATGCCCAGTTTTTGAACAAATATAGTACCATTTATACTTTTATCATTGTTTTAGGGGTATTTGGTTTGTTGTCATAAATCAATATGGGTATGGGTATAAATATATGTTGGAATGACAATGAATGTATTAATTTCAAGTTGTTGTTTGTATTAATTTATAAGGTATGGGTTTTATTATTTAAATTGTTGTAAGAATATAAAAATGACAACAATAAATGCTTTCACATTTCAAATAATGTGGGCCCGCGTTAATGGTTTGGCCAAAGATACCAAGTTAGTCTTCAATTAAAAAACTCTCATATTTGGATATCATCAAACGCATACAAGTGAACCAAACATAAACAATCATTGTCATTTTTATTCTTTGCATTCCATACCCCCAATCCAAATAACACCTTAATCTTGATAAGATTAAATTGCATTTTAGGTCCCTGTGGTTCGACCAAATTGCAGGTTTGGTCCCTATCATTTCGAAAGTTCAACGATAGTCCCTATTTAGAAGTTTGGATTGCATGTTTGGTCCATGACTAAAGTTAAATGACTAAAATACCCTTTGTCTTCTTTTGAAAAAGACAAGGGTAATTTGGTCATTTTACATAGATCGAGGACTGTAAACTACACCATTCGTCCTTGTGGTATGCCTTGACCGACAAACTTCGTCCTTTGACCAAAAAAATTGCACCGTCCAACCTTAAGTGTGAAACGTTATGTGTCGTTCGTCCCTCACACNCGCGTTAATGGTTTGGCCAAAGATACCAAGTTAGTCTTCAATTAAAAAACTCTCATATTTGGATATCATCAAACCCATACAAGTGAACCAAACATAAACAATCATTGTCATTTTTATTCTTTGCATTCCATACCCCCAATCCAAATAACACCTTAATCTTGATAAGAGTAAATTGCATTTTTGGTCCCTGTGGTTCGACCAAATTGCAGGTTTGGTCCCTATCATTTCGAAAGTTCAACGATAGTCCCTATTTAGAAGTTTGGATTGCATGTTTGGTCCATGACTAAAGTTAAATGACTAAAATACCCTTTGTCTTCTTTTGAAAAAGACAAGGGTAATTTGGTCATTTTACATAGATCGAGGACTGTATTTGCAATCCAAAGATCAAAATGGGGACTACCGCTGCACTTTTGAAAGTATAGGGAACATACCTGCAATTTAGCCAACCACAAGGACCAAAAATGCAATTTACTCTTTTGATAATTAAACACTTCTTTTTGTCCCGTTTTAATATTTATACTTTTATTTGATATGATAATACGGTAATCAAGAGACAGTGCAGTCGATTTCATGATTATATGGCAGTCATTCAATGATGTGACACCATAATTAGTACATTTGTTGATCGTTTTGGTCTAATTTACATGTTTACATAAATGGTTGCGGAATGAGTAAACTACACCATTCGTCCTTGTGGTATGTGTTGACCGACAAACTTCGTCCTTTGACCAAAAAAATTGCACCGTCCAACCTTAAGTGTGAAACGTTATGTGTCATTCGTCCCTCACACTAACTGGCATTAATAACGGGCGTTTGTTGAGGTCCAACAGAGGGTATTTTAGTCTTTTCCCATCCACACACTTTTCCCTCCCACACCATTTTTCCCTCCCACCCACACTTTCTTTTTTCCCGCTCTTTTATTTTTGTCACTACCCACCTAGTATAAATATTATCCCATCCCACTTAACCTTTTTAATTTCTTTCTTTCTTTCTTTATTTTTTTCTTTCTTCCATTAAAAACTCAAATCACAGTTCATTTGCTAAAATTGAAAATGGTTAATTGTCATTGTGGAAAAGTTGCAGTGGTGAAAACATCATGGACTAACATCAACCCAGGAAGAAGGTTTTATAGTTGCCCTGATGTGGTAAGGATGGGTTTTTTATAAATTTTTTGTAGAAATTGGTTTTGATATCTTTTATTATGTTATTTACAATTGTTAGTTAAACATTTTAACAGGCATCCGATTGTCCTTTTGTTGATTGGGTGGACCCCCCAATGTGTCCTCGATCTGTTAACATCATACCCGGACTATTGAGATCATTGAACAATCATCGAGGGCAAATCCAAGTGTTGCAGGAAGAAAGAGCAAGGATGAAGAAGCAGCTTTATGTTTCTTGGGCTTTTGTGTTCATGTTTGTTGCTTACATTGTCTTGACTTAAGTTAGTTGTTAAGTTTGGTGTTTTGATGTAAGGTTAGGTCTTTTGGTGTAAGGTTAGGTCTTTTGTGGTAGTTTGATGATAATGTGACATCTTTTGTGGTTTCTATGAATGAATGAAAGGAATTTGTTGGTTATTTTTGTGTTGTTGGTTCCTTTTTGAGTTGTATGTTCTTTTGGTCAAACAAGTAAAAGTCAAGATGTTACAAAACCAAGTTAAGTAAAAGTCAAACAAGTAAACTGGAAATACAAAAACAAGTAGCAAATACAGATAAGTAATATGTCAAATTCACCCATTACATGGATTTAGTATTTACCCATTACCAAACTGGGATTGTTGACTTTAGTATATGTCACATACTAAATTGACCCATTCTCCACATACTAAACTGCAAATATCATTAAGTAGTTAAGTTAATGATCAAGGCATACAAGCCATGACCATCCAAAATAACCTAACTGACATGTCCAAATACAAGCCATGATCATGGATACAAGCCATGATCATCCAAAGTCATAATCCTAAGACAACATGTCCAAAATACAAATAAGTAGTAATAATCCATAACAGATTCACTTAAACATTAAACATAAACAAGTATCAACCAAGAACAATAACTTTCTTCCTTGGTGGACCTTTCTTTTTCTTTCCATCATCAACTGCAACTCCCTTACCTTTATCAGTAGGTGTTGATCTTCTTGCAGAGTTATCAGCATCAGGTACATCACTAGCAGCACTTCTTTCTTTCCTCTTGTTACCAACTCCCTTAGCCTTTGCTTTTCTTGGTCCAGTGCAAGTCCTTGAGTTGTGACCTCTGGTTCCACATTTGTCACATGTGACAGTCCTGAGTTTCCTAGTCAGCTTGCCATTCTTGGTGACATGCACCAAATCTTTCTCTGCCCTGGACTTCCTCCTTTCCTTTCTTGGTCTTCCAATTTGTGGGTGATGAGTTGGTGGTAGCAGAGTAGTTGGTACATTACACTTAGGCCAATGCACTGGACCTCTGATAGGTTTGATCATGTTTGAGTAAGCTTTCTTCCATGTTTCCAGCCTACAAAAATGGAAATGCATTAATAATGTGAATACAGACAATGTAAATGAATTAATGGATTAATACCTGTAACATGGATGTACCCAATCCTCTGGTAATCCTGCTGATTGTTTGTTAAGTGTCATATTCCAGTTTGCTGCTATAGCATGTTTACAAGGGATCCCAGTTAACTCCCACTTTCTACAGGTACATGTCCTCTGCTCCACATTCACTACACACTGATCCCTCCATGGACCACTTACCTCATAAAAAACACCTCCCCCCCAAGTAACTGTATACTTATTTGCTTCATCAGAGTTAATCTTCAAAAGCTTTGTAGCAGTTGAAGTGAGTGGACCATCACATTTATCAATAATCTTATTCACATTAACTATTCTTTTCATGAGATAAGCCCTTGCAAATTCAAGTGTTGTAATAATAGCCTTATCTCTACCACCAACAAGCTTCCCATTAAAAACTTCACACATATTGTTCACTAATACATCTGTCTTAGCTCTCCCTATTTAGAATTCAAATATAAGTTAAAGACTGTATATGTAATTTGTAGATTGCACATAGACTGTATATATAATGTTGTACCTGAGAAATGGCTTCTTGCCCAGTGCTGAGGTGGAATCTTCA
The DNA here is from genome assembly GCA_014162995.1 of Artemisia annua. Taxonomy (NCBI): domain Eukaryota; kingdom Viridiplantae; phylum Streptophyta; class Magnoliopsida; order Asterales; family Asteraceae; genus Artemisia; species Artemisia annua. The sequence goes on from LBNU01023194.1 coordinate 33,056, forward strand.
ACAACCATTCATAAGCATCCTTGCTAAATGCTTTAAACTCTTCCATTGCAAGCTGGAACTCTGGTATTGTTGTTCTTGTGGCACATTTCCATAGTAGCATTTTGTATGTTTCACCATTCCATTGCAGCTTCATATTTTCATGAATATGTTTCACACAATATCTGTGCTCAGCAGAGGGGAACAACTTTGCAAGGGCTGGAATAAGACCCTACAACAGTTAAACAAACATACAAACATCAACAGTTATAATAAGATCATAAAAACCATCAAAAGTTACAAAAAGTTATAAATAAGTTGCAAGAGTATCATACCTTTTGCCTGTCAGTAATAAATGTGAAGTGTGAAGATCTTTCAAGATCCAAATCATCTCCCAATTGTGACAGAAACCACAACCAAGAATCTGTGTTTTCAGTCTCCACAATCCCATATGCCAAAGGGTATATCCCATTATTTGAGTCAACACTTACAGCAGTGAGTAGTTGACCAGGGAATGGACCCTTAATGAATGTGCCATCCAGTCCAAGTATTTCTCTCATTCCAGCCTTGAATCCCTCTTTCAATGGCCCTAAGCAGACATATATTCTTTTGAAAACCCTTGTTGGAACTGTATGGTCTGGTTCTGATTGAACATGGATTTTGACAGTTGTGTTTGGATTGGCTTCTTGCAACTCTAATGCATAACTTCTGAGCATCTTATATTGATGAGTAAAGTCACCTCTAAGCTTTTTTTCAGCCTCTGCTTTTGCTCTGAATGCTTTGCTTTCTGCAAAGTGCAAATAGTTATTCATCCTCTGCTTTTGACAGTGAATACAGATAATGTAAATTAATTAATGGATTAATACCTGAAACAACTAATTCATGCTTCTTCTGTAATTGCTCTTGAACAATCCTAACTGGAATTTCAGGGTTTGTCTGGAGTTGTTCAACAAGTTCTTTAGCAAACCATTTTGATTTTGCATACAAATTATTCCTGGATTGCAAGCATTTGTGAGCAGATCTATAAGTTTTCACCTTCCATGTGTTTAGGTTTTTGACTTTGGATACTAACAACACCCATGGACATTTATTGGCTTTAGCTATCTTTTTACTATTAGGTTTTCCCCCATTTATTGTTCTCTCTCTTGCTTGATTACCCTTGGATGGACTAGAGTATTCAACCCCTTTAGATGCACAAACATTACTCTTGGTCATCCTGACTTTTGACCCACTTGCATCAGGCCCATTAGCAGGCCCATTACCAGACTCATTAGCTTCACATGTGGGAAAAGTTGGCAGAATACCCCTGCACACAACTCTGACTCTTTCATTGTCATTTTTTTCCATCCTAAGTTCCCTCCTTGTTTCAATTGAATGCTCCTTAACTCTTTCCTTTACTATTTCCCTGTTTGCAAATTTCTGTCCAACGTAAAAGTATGTCTTGTACACTTTTTCCTAATTTGTTTCAACTTTCTTTTTCTCAACCTATCAAGTTCATTTTCCTCATCAGAAGCACTCTCAAAGTATTCATTATCCATGACTTCTATTTCTTCTTGTTCTTCATCATTATCAGATATTTCATCTCTGTCCTTACAACCCATGAACTCAACAGTTTCATCAATGTTGCAATAGAAGTCTTCCATGTCAACATCAATCTCTGGAACATAGTTTTCTTCATCCATTACATAATCACTATCCTGACTATCATCATCACTAGAATCACTGTGCTCACTAGAATCACTATGCTCACTAGAATCACTATCCTGGTTATCTTCATTCCCTTCAGTTTGATCCTCATTATCCACATCTTCAACATTATCAACATTATCCACATTATCAACTTTGTCAGACCCATGTTTTGGTAATATGTCATCTAAATCAGCAAAAGGATCAAAGTTTGGGTCTTGTGAATCTACATAAGGGTCATAAGAAGAGTAAAATTCATTCACAAAGGCACTATCTCCTTGACTAGGTACATCCTTAGCAGCACCACTACCTTGACCTTCATCTAACCTTACAACATAAGGCTGTGGTTCTACATCATTAGTGACACCACTACTTGGACCTACATTGACACTACATTGTGTACCTTCATTCCCTACATTCACATTATTCTTAGCAACTGGTGTTATACCTGCTTTGGAATGTTTTGGTTCATCTAACTCTTCTATCAATACCCTTTTGTTTTTCAATGGTGAGGTAAAATAAAGGTCAGGATTGGTTTTTTCGTGCTCAACATACATATCAATCAACTTATGACCTTCTTCAACATATTTAGACAAGAAAAGAACATCTTGGTCACTGCCTAAAGGTTGTAGTCCACTATCTAAATCACCACCAGGTTTCAGAAAATGGTAAAACATTATTTTATGCCCATCATTGCCTAAGTCTTCTACAATAGCATCTATCTCATGCACAGAAAACTCATCACAGTCTAACTCATCAACAATCTTTGAATAACCATTAATGTACCTCCTACCAGGTGATACAGTGAAAGAACCACCATAATGCAACCTTATTGAAAACGCAGTACGTATGCCAGCTGAAAAAGACAAGTAGAAAAAAATCAAAAGGTTAGGGTTAGGGTTCATTAGGGTTTAATCAATTAACGATCAAATAAATCATTATTCTTTAATTTAAAACAAGATTAGGGTTAGGGTTTATAATGCAGCCTTATTGCATTAGCAAAATTTTCAAAAAACTATAAAACTCACCATAAGCTACATTTGGATCGAAGTCAACCTCTGGTTTTCGTATTACATACGCCAACTGTAGCACCATTTCATGTTACTTCTCTTTTTAATCACTTTTTCTAGATTAAAATTAAGGTTTGATTATTTGAAGAAGATGAACAGTAGAGAGGAGTGTGGGTATATGTGTTTAGGTTTGTGGGGGATTGTGAATGAATAGACGTGGGTAGTTGGAGGATTTAATTGAGTGTGTGGATGGGAAAAGACTAAAATACCCTCTGTTGGACCTCAACAAACGGCCGTTATTAATGCCAGTTAGTGTGAGGGACGAACGACACATAACGTTTCACACTTAAGGTTGGACGGTGCAATTTTTTTGGTCAAAGGACGAAGTTTGTCGGTCAACGCATACCAAAAGGACGAATGGTGTAGTTTACTCTTGCGGAATTTTAGGGTGACATTTACTTAACCAAATTGATGTTGTGTAGAATAGAAATGATAAGTTTGATCACATCCGGTGACGCACTTGGGATTTTCGTGAGAGTATGTACAATTTTTTTATTATTATTTTTTTTTATCATAATTACTAAAATTCATATAATAAAAGAAATTTTTTTGGCAAGTTAAAGTTACACTATAAAAAAAAGTAACACAAATATCGAGGGCTACATATATAAAAAAATGGGGTAAATTGCAAAAATGGTCATTCACGTTTCACATTTTCGCAAAAATGGGACCGAGACAAAAAGTAGCGCAAAAAAGACACCCACGTTCCACATTTTCGCAAAATCGCCACCGAGAGGCCTTTTCCGTTAGTTTTCCCGTTAAGTGCCACGTCTATGAGGGTAGTATCGTCATTTTACTGTTCATACTTATTAAATTTGCCGCCATAATCACCTCTGTGCTTGGTATCAATGTGATTAGACCTCAATGGCTAAATTTGCAAAGTAAAATCAAACTTTTACACCCATAAACCCCCCTNTAGTATCATCATTTTACTGTTCATACTTATTAAATTTGCCGCCATAATCACCTCTGTGCTTGGTATCAATGCGATTAGACCTCAATGGCTAAATTTGTAAAGTAAAATCAAACCTTTACACCCATAAACCCCCTACAACCCACATCTTCTCCACCACGACTCGAGTTGACCGGTGTAAAAAAACGATTAGGCAAAAAATGCAGTCACCACAAATGTCAGAAAACACAGCCATCATAACCACCACCATAACCACAACCACCACCACCAACACTCACCAGGAGACTTCAACGTTGGTGACAACAACTGTCACACAACGCCAACAGCAATGGCCATGTCCCCGTTGTTTCTCAGAAGACACTAAGTTTTGCTACTATAACAACTACAACACATCGCAGCCACGTCACTTTTGTCGTAGATGCCGCAGACACTGGACCCATGGCGGCGTGCTCCGGGACATCCCTGTTGGAGGTGGTAGGCGGAAAAACACAAAAAGGAAAAACCCCATTGATCACGGAATTCTAAGCGGTGAAGCTTGTAAACCACGGGTCGTAGTCCCAACGAGGGTTGAAATTGATCTCGTCGTTCAAAACCGTGAGTTATGTGATGTGAATGGTTTAAAGATGATTTGTGTTTTGTTTACACTACGAAACTTTTGTTTAAAACTTAATAAAAGTGAAAACGTGTTTTAAAGTAACTAAAATAAACGAAAAAGGAAAACATAAACGATAGAAGTAATAAAAGAAAGGAAGAAAGATTAAATGAAATGAAAGAAAGAAAAATAAACTAAGAATTGTAAAATTGTTTTTGGGTTTTGAGATTTAATAAACGAAAAGTAAAACGTAAAGCTTTTAAAAGAAAAGAAAATAAGACGATAAGAAATAAACTAAGTTAAAAAGATTATAAGAAAATTTCGAAGGAATAACGTTTAGAATTAAACTAATAAAGCTCCACTCGATGAACGATGGAGTGAAATAAAAGCCTAACTCGGCTCAAGAAAGAAACAAATGAAACTAGGAAAGAAATAAAGAGACCCGACACTAGACTCGACACTAAAGTATTAAGACACCAAGACCAAACTCGCAAAGATAAATTGTGAAACTTGCAAAATCTGTTTACCCAAAAAATTTCATACTCGCTTCCTTAATAAAAATTGATACTCGCAATCTTTTTGAACTCTACCATACTCGCATAGTTTGTGACACCCATACTCGCTAACCCTCAAATCACCATACTCGCAAAGCATTGGACTAGTCCATACTCGCTAAGGATTTGAGCATCAAACTCGCTAAGGAGTGCTAGTGATACTCGCAAGTCATCCAAGGATACTCGCAATATTTAGCTTACTCGCTATGATAATACCAAACTCATACTCGCAAGGACCAATGAAAGCTCATACTCGCAATAAGATTTAGATGTATTTCATATTCGCAATTTCTAAGTCAAATATGTCATACTCTCTTTGACTTTTATAATTGAAAACTTACTTATTGTTTTTTTTTACATGATAAACATTTGACACCAAGTAAATCTAGAACTAGCTTAATGAAAAATACTTTTAAAATACTAAATAAGCATAAAAATAAGCCAAATAAGCTCGAACAAAAGTTACAAGCCCTAGCTTTTTTTGTGTAGATCGACTAGAAGGTAAAACCATGCAAAGTTGATGAAGAAAATTATAAAAGCTTGTGTAAAGATTAAGAGAAAACTTGTAAAGATTAAGCAATAAAGATTTAAGATTAAAGACAATAAGACAATAAGTAAATTTAAGACATGAAATTTAAAAGTGCATTAAAATAAAACTTACATGAAATTAAAGACAAGTAAATAAAATTAAGCATAAAAATAAAATGAAGACTAGCTTCATTATGAAGCTAAGGGGTTTCTATTTAAAGGATCCAAGGTGGAGTCCCTTTTACATCAAGCCCCTTCTACTTTTCTAGTTCATGAAATTTACACATAAACCTTTCATATCAACACTACTAAACGTTATGAAAATTAAACTATATTCCTTGAACTTGAGGTATGTGTCTGACGTTTCTTCCAAAGGTCTTCAAAGATGTAAAAAGTGATCTCTTGCATCGAATTTTGAGCATTATTGTGAGTAATTAGCTTGAACTTCAGGATTAAGCATCTTCTTTCGTATTTCTCGAGCCTTTAAGAAATAAATTCCACATCACGGGCTTTCCTTTGAGTAAATTTCATCGTTAACTTCAATTTCAACTCTTTTCCAAATCTCGTGCTCGTTTTAGGGCTTTTGGTTGGTTTTTCATGCCATTTATGACAATATCCTTTCTGCACAGTCAAAACACAAAAACACGATATCTTTTGGGTTTCATGTTAGTTTTTGGTCTTTATAACACTTAAAACTAAGGTCAAAAGTATGTGTATGTAACACCATACCCACCCATGAACCCCACCATCACTATCGGCTTATTGTATACCACAGTTTGATCGCCGGGAACCAGACTACCAGAGTGTCATGCCGCCTCCCAGACCGATGCCGCCTACCCAGGCCTGTCGCCGCTCTTACATTTTGGATGATGCTAGGGTGTGAGTGC
>LBNU01023194.1:39648-65932 GCA_014162995.1 Artemisia annua
GCTTTGAACTTCGATTAAGCATCTCTTTCGTTTTCTCGAGCCTTTAAGAAATAAATTCCACATCATGGGCTTTCCTTGAGTAAATTTCATCGTTAACTTCAATTTCAAACTCTTTTCCAAATCTCGTGCTCGTTTAGGGCTTTTTAGTTGGTTTTCAGGCCATTTATGCAATATCCTTTCCTGCACAGTCACAAACACCAAAACACTATATCTTTGGCGTTTCACGTTAGTTTTTGGTCTTATACACACTTAAACTAAGGTCAAAAGTATGTGTAAAATAGCACATACCAATAATCTACATTTTTATATGAGTTAACTTGTTATTGCTTAAAATTATTGAAAGTTAAAATTGCCGTCATCCGTAAAGCTATTGTATCGTAAAATATATACCTGAAAAACATTTCTCACTGAAAATTTTAATTGTATGCTACTCGCCGCCACAGCGCAGGGATACACTGCTAGTAAAACCGAAAGAATGATGGTGACTCGAACAAAAAAGGCATAAATGATAGATCTAAAAACTACACGGCGAATTCTCATGTGATGGGGTAAGTTTGAGTGTGGTGAATGCCAAGGTTACAAGTGTAGTAATGGTGGCTGGCGGCAAGACAAATGGTGATTGTGATAATGCATTATGATGGTTGTTGTGGTGGGTTAGGTTTAGAGAAAAAGAGAGTTTGATGTGATTGTGTGTTGTTAAGAGAAATTAAAAGAGATAGTTTGATGTGATTGGGTGTTGCTAAGAGAAATTGAGTTGTGTGTTTGTTTACTTAACATATACCATGGTTATTCAAGTTTATTCTATTATATTGCAAATAACTTTTGAAGCACTTTACTTATGTATATAAGTTTTATATGCACCATGGTCTAAAAAAGAAACACCCAAAACCGATGATATACGCTTAGGATTTTGAAAACAAATATTATATAATTTTTTAAATTTACTTAAGTAATGTAAGTTATTATGTTATTTGACTTCTTAAGCTTACATATTTTGGTGAAACATATAACAACTGTTAGTCATGATCATCAAAGCTTCCAAATCATAAATAATGTTAATTACAACCTCTTTGTCATGAAAAACATATAATCAAAATGTAAATGCTCGTTTGAAAATTTAACTGCATGCTACCCATCATCGCAATGCGCATATACCATACTAATAAAAACATTAATTCATTAATTAAATAATCATTTATAATACGGAGTACCTGTTTGCAAACATAAGGTGCCATTTGGTTTATTATTAGGAATTGGTTTGTGTATGGGTTTGATTATAAAATGAAATGAGAATCGGTATGAGTTTAGATGTCATATCTAATATTATTGTTTGGTTTATTGGTTAAGTTTGAGTTTTTAAATATAAAAAGGTGGTTGATTGAGAATCAATATCTAAACCCACCGTGTAAGGTGGGTATGGGCATACCATTGTTAGGAGGTATTATTCCAATATTTAAAACCTATATCAAATAACCAAACACCCTCAATCATTCTCATTCCCATTCCTTATTCCAAAACCCTCAATCCAAACACACAATTATACTATAATAAACTACAAGGTGGCAACCATTACTAAAGGGATGTTTGCTTTGGGGTTTGGTATCATGGAATGGAAATACATTGGCGCATACATGTTTGTTTTGCAGGAATGGAATAATAAAAACCCATAGATCCAAGGATCAATGAAACCATAAAGAGAGTAACCTTTCAGAACATTTTTAAGGTTTTCATGGAAAAACACGCCTAATTAATATCAATTGCTTTTATTTGGTTGTCTTTTTCACTCCTTTTAAATTAACTCATTTTTTTTTTTAATAATGCAACGATTCATCATTCCATAACTTTATTAAACCAATGATCTACTCTTTTTCCTATTCAAACCTGAGCACCCTGTCTCTGTGTTTTTATATCGAGAATTATTTGCAGATGAAGAGATGTCAAATGCCAGATTGCATCCACTTTCTAACAAAATCCCAATTGCCAATTCATTTTTAAAAACTAAACGACAACTAAATAGTCTAATGCCATGTCACTTGGACTTTCTCGCAAGATGTTAAGTTTGAAACCTTACTGGTTAATGGTTATGGAAGGACTGAAAACAGTCATGAGTATACCTCTAGTTGGTTGGAGTTGACCACGATCTAAAAACCGGATCGGACAGGACCAACTAATACCATATCGAACCGATCACCGATTTGGCCTAAAACACTAGACCAAAAATGGTAGGTTCACGTCCGGGTCGGTCCGGTAAAGGTCGTTGGTCGGTCTGGTCAATTAAAGCGTAATGGTCGATTTTGCGTAAGACCGAACCAGACCGGAATAAAGCCCGAAAATGAGGAAAAAGACGGACCGAGGACGAGACCGAAATATGTGCTGCCCGATCGATCTGGTTCAATATGATTTTTTGATTCGATTCAAGGCGCAGTCTATTATTCCAAACTCTAGTTATACCGCGTACATTTAAATTTTTAAAAAAAATGTTCTACTATTAGTACTCCCTTACCCCTCCTACCTCCTGGCACCCGCTTTATTGACAGGACAAGACATGTTTTTATCATTTTTTGTTCCGTATTTTTTTTCTTTTACTGCTTTTGACTTGTCAAATTATATATTTTATGTTACGTATTTTTTTCTATAGTTTTACTCATTTTATTGAAAGGACAAGACAGTTGTTTATGGTTTTCTACACCTTATTTTTTGTGTTTTACTACTTTTAACTTGTTAAACTTTATATTTTTTGTTCCGTATTTTTTATTTCGCAGTTTTATTATAAAACAAAATTATATATAAAAAAAACATATTACTTGTAAATTTGAAAAGTACCAATAAACAAACCTTAGGCTGAACGCAGTAATATGGGTCGACTGACTAACATTGTGGTCGCTGTTACTGTGGCGTGATGGTCACGGTCTGTCGGCGATGGATGATTCGATGGTTTGGGTCATCTGCTCGACCAAGATCTATCCCACAAACAAACAAAATAATATGTATGTTAATTAATAAAAAAAGGAATCTTTGTGGAGTATGTTTCTTTAATATAGGTCGTCTTATTTTGTTAAAAAGCCATCTGTAGATCGTCGGAGAAAGAAAACTAATATGACAGACAAAATGAAGGTCGATGTTGGTCATTACTGAGCTCAGCCTTAAAAAAAACAAAACAAAACAGGTGTTAGAAATCGAGCACGTGGGGTATGTTATCGTCATTTATGACAGTTTAAAATTTAAATAAACCTCAAATAATGTGTTTTGAATTATTAAAAACAAATAATCACATGTAATCCAAATATTATATGTAATCTCACTTTTCTCCTCCTTTATTTTAAAAACAAGAAGACAAATGTACTGCTACAAACTTTGATAAGCATATCTTTTTTCCATTTTTGGGTTTTTGATTCTATTCAGATAGAAAAAAAACAATGGAAGGTGGTGGTTCAAGCAGCACTAAATTTAACAAAGTTTGTGTTTTTTGTGGGAGTAATCCTGGTCATCGTGAAGTGTTTAAAGTTGCTGCTATTCAACTGGGAGATGAAATGGTTTGTTCTCTATCTGTTTGATGAAATGTGTGTTGGAATTTGGTTTCATGTGATGTTTTGTTGGTTAAGTTGATTATTACGTAGTTAGAGGGTGTTTAGGATTGTTTTAAGGGGTTTTTGTTTCGTCTTATATAGCTGGCTTACGGCTTATTTGGTTTTGGGCTTATGTTTTATAAGCTCGCTTTTTGTGGCTTATCTTGAGACTTTTGGGCTTATATAAGTTTATTATGACATAATAAACTTATATAAGGTGAAAAGTTTCAACTTTCAAGATAAGCCACAAAAAATGAGCTTATGAAACATAAGCCCAAAACCAAATAAGCCGTAAGCCGGCTATATAAGTCGAAAAAAAAAAAGTACTTATAAAGCAAAATGACGAGGTTTTTCCTATTGAGGGCACTTTTTTGACTCACATGATGTACGCAGCCTAACTGTGTGACCAGATTATATCCCTGGCTACCCCTAAGATGTTTGTTTACATAGGGAGGTTTGAACATGAGACCTCTTGTGAGGATACACCTTGGTGGTGGTTAAACAAGTACTTATAAAGTTGTTTAAAATAAGCACTTCAGGAAATAGTACTTGGATTTGTAATTGTCTTTACAAAATGTAATAGTGTTTGATGAAAAGACTAATTTGTTGGAAAATCTCAATCAAATTCATTTATATAAGGTTTTAGGTAAGGAGCTCCCTACCCGTTTATTCAAAACTGCTCTAATAAGTAAATACGCAAAACCAGTTTCTTTAAGATAAGAAGATAAGCGGAAAAAATAAGCAATCTTAAACGCCCCCTTGGACGTGATTTGAATAGGATATGTGGTTGTTGTTATGGTTGGTGCACTATGTCTGTGATGATTTTTTGTATAATCTGTTTTTGTTTAAGAAAATTGATGGTTGAGTTTCACATCATAAGGTTATGTAATGGTGATTAAATTTTGTAATTATTTTGCCTCTTGTTGTAGTTACAAGTGATTTTAACCGGATATGTGATTGTAGTTGTTGTTGGTCCACTACCTGTATGTTATAAGGCCTCATCCGAATTTGGTTTCTTGTTTTAAAATCGGTATTTAATGTTTTGTACAAGTGATTAATAGTTTCTTGATTGACGTTTGTGATAATTTTGTTAATTACAGGTTAATAGGAAGATTGACTTGGTATATGGTGGTGGAAGTGTTGGTCTAATGGGTATGATATCTCAGAGGGTATTTGATGGAGGCTGCCATGTTCTTGGGTGATATACACAAACATCAATTCCTGTTCTCTGTGTAAATTTTAGTTGCTTGAACTCGTCTATTAATGTATTGTTGGTTTTAACAAAACCGTTGTTGCTTGCTTACTTGCAGGGTTATTCCTAAAGCTCTTGTGCCACTTGAGGTATTAACCCTTTGATGTCTTAAGTCTTGTTAGTTCGTTTTAGTTACCTATGTATCTTTTCGAGCCAAATGGTTCAGTTTATTAGTTCAATTATGGTCGGTGGATACAAATAAGATAAGATTCTAGAAGTTCCTTTTAATGTTATTGTGCCACGCTTCTTTGATTAGCCTCAGCTTGAAGATGACAAGTTGACTTTTTTCTAGTAGGCAATATAATTCTAGTAAGGAATTCAATGCAAAATCAGCTTAAAAAGTCAAACAAGCATAATATAACTACAAATGACTAGTATGGATGAGGTTTTTCCCTATTTAGATTGCTTGGGGAGGGTGAGTCTTTGACTTTGATGTACACGGCCTAATCGAGGTATTCTTGTAACCGTTTCCGAACCCTTTTCCTGGCCACCCCCAATATGTGTACCTAGTGAGGTATGAACATGAGACCTCTTCTGAGGACATTAGACATTAGAGTGTCTCACCACTACCTTGGTGGTGGTTATCAGTTATAACTAAAAATGTCTAGTGTTTAATTTTAATAGTTCTGTGTCAGCAAGGCCATTGTCCATTTACTTGACATGGGCTAATGTATGTTCAATCTGATATGGTTTAAATGTGTTTAAGTTGAATATTTTAGCGAATGATTGTTCCAATCTGCTAATTTTGATAGATATCTGGTGAATCTGTTGGAGAGGTACGGATCGTTTCAGATATGCATGAAAGAAAGGCTGAAATGGCTCGACAAGCTGATGCCTTTATTGCACTTCCTGGTATCTTTCAAAGTGCCTCTATTCTTCTTGATTTTTCTCGATAGAATTTATATTCATGGTGTTGGTACTTTTAGGAGGTTATGGAACCATGGAGGAGGTATTAGAGATGATCACATGGTCCCAGCTTGGAATTCATAAAAAACCCGTGAGTTATTTCTTTGTTTGGTATTCTCGACCACACGAGTTTTGCATCCGTAACTCTTACATTTATCAATTCAGGTTGGTCTCCTTAATGTTGACGGGTATTACGACAGTTTGCTTGCATTATTTGATAATGGAGTGAAGGAAGGCTTTATCAAGCCAAGTGCTAGAGACATCGTTTTATCAGCCTCAAATGCAATTGAATTGTTGACAAAGATGGAGGTACACGGCTTTTACAAAATATTTTCTTCTTGGGTATATGATTTTGTTAGACATCCATTTTTAAGGGTCTTGGACTCTTTGTAAAGACTTTTATAGTTTTTATGCCGTCTACTCAAATTATTTTCGATGTACAGCAATTCAAGCCTGAGCATGAACATGTTGCACCACACGAGAGTTGGCAGATGGAGCAACTGGGAAACTATCCAAAAAATTAACAAAATTCAAATGGATATTGTTCCCTTGTAGGACACCAGTCGCACATTTATCAAATTTACATTTGAAGATTGAATTTGTGTGTTGAGATTCAGTTTTATGTACTTTTTGCCGTCTAGTGTGGTTTTGATTGTATGAGTTGTGCTAGAAACAGCCAACTACTCTTCGATACATTGTTAAGTACTTAGGTTTGCTTTTTTGTCTTTTGAAACAGCCAAAAAAAAGATCAAAAGAAAATGAGGTTTAATAGTGTTGGGTCTCTTGGTGAAAAAATTTCAGCAAGGATCAGATATTGTGCAATATAGGGATTCCACTTTGTTATGTTCTGTTAATTTTTACTTGTTTTCTTTACTTCTGTTGCCTGAGCCCTTCTTCGGTTCGATTTAAGGAAACTGGTATACAGTATCCACACAGGGGTTAATGTTTTGGTTAAAAACTGACTTTTCATAAAGCGAGGTTATCAGTGGTTAGACATTGGCTTTATATGATTGGTGATTAGTCATGACCATTTTTAGGTGATACTTAGATGTAAGGATTAAGGATGTGCAACAAACTTAATTAGACTGGACTCAAACTTTTGGGCTATTGGAGAAGCATATAATTTAGATCAAATTACAAAAATGTCCCTGTATTTTGGCCTAAATGCGGGTGCAGTCCCTACCATTTGGTAAGTGTAGAAAGCGTCCCTGTGGGGAACTTGTGGTTGCAAATTCAGTCTCTGGTCAAAGCAAAATGACTAGAATACCCTTATCTTCCTCATTTTTAATTTTTCTTTTACAAGGGAGTTTGATCATTTGAGTTTGGCATAGGGACGGTCTTTGCACTTTCCAAATAGTAGGGACTACACCCGCAATTTGGCCAAAGTTCTGCAATTTACTCCATAATTTATTATTGTACTTGTAGCTGTTAAGATCTTGATCTAGCTCTTGATATTGGCCAAGACCTATTTCTCCAAAGTCTTATTTAATCGGTTAATCGAACGTTTTATGATTGAAAAGTGACCATTGGTCAATTAAAAACTTATTTTCTTTGTGCTAAAATAACGATTTTAAGTTGGCTGACTAGTTTGGTTTATTTATTCTATATATGTTTTAAGGCTTTGAGTTTGGTAAGTAACAAGAGTAGTGATATTCCATATACACTTGGAAAGTCGGGCTATGTTGGGTGCGGAGAGCTACAGCTTTGGGTGCCAATATTACTCGTGGGATAAACACACACAAGACAAATACAACTCTTGGGTGAGCTAGCATTTAGCCATTTAAGCAAATAAATACATGCAATGCTATTAAGATCAAGATCCTATTATGGATCGTATTTGTCCTTGCAAAAACGGATCGAGATTGGAAGATCCTACCTAAATATTTAAAAGTCTTATTTGTCTAGTAATTCATATTCAAAGCTGATTATATACCAAATTTATGAAGAAAGATGAGTTCTGAAAGTTATAATAATATGAAAATGCAACGCGTAATCTTTAAAATACTAAAATATCTAATCGGTAATTAAGTACGTTGGATATTTAAATCTAAAATCTATATATTTTACTCTTATAAAACATTATTATAATCCACGTTTGCTTTATTGTTTTACTTCAACAAAATTTATTCATTTATAGTTTATTAGTTAGTTAATTCAAGAGAAGTAGGATCGAATCGGATTCAGATATTACGATTCTATGATAAAATCGAGATCCTACTTAAGAACCTATACTTTTTAAGATCCTACGAATGATCGGCTCGTTTTTGCTTAACGGGATTGTAAATCGAAATATATCAACTTCTGGCTAAATGTCATTTAAATATGTGGTTGTCACACCCCCAGAATCGGGTCCAGCGGAAGCTTACATGTTGCTGGGGTGTAACTCAATTGGTATCACAACACAAGTGCAAAGAACGGTTTTTACTTCAATCATTTAGAATAAAATTGTTTAACAAAGATGTTAAATTTTACATTGTTAAAAGTAGTGCGGAATTAGGCCCTTAAAATAGTTAAAACGGTCCCCAAATGAACATCAGAATCTTCTATAACCATGCCATGCCCTGCCAAAACCTCCAGTAGCGTGCCATTGCATAATACCTGAAAATACATGCTAAAGCGTCAACACGAAGTTGATGAGTTCATAGAGTTTAGTGTAAAGGAATGTATGTAAAGCTCTTGGATGAAATTTTCCCAGCAAAGGCATTGTAAATCCACTCAGTTCCAAGTCCCGCCCATACAAGACTTGCAACCTGTGTGTTTACAACCCACTGCCAAATATGAATTGGGTTTATGTAAATGAAAGTAATACTTGTACCAAGATTCAAATGCAAGAGTAGCAATACTGCTATATAAACAATTTTTGACAATGAGATTATATAAACAATGCTGACAATGAGGTCAGATAAATAATGCTGACAATGAGGTCAGATAAACAATGCTGACAATGAGGTCAGATAAACAATTAATAATGTTTAAAAGATAAGTCACATTACAAGTAAAGAAAGCATGGTGTTTGATTGTAAAACGAACAGTGAATTTAAATGTAAAATGGGCATAAAGTTGAAAACATGTAATTGAGCATGTATCTCCCCTAAAACATTTAGAAAACAGTAAAAGATGGGTGCTATGACTCACCTGGTGCGATAGCTATGAAGACAAGAGTGAATACACGAAATGAGGCACGATCTCTAACCGCAACCTAATATGAATGAATATGATCTACTTTAGATTATGAATTGATGTAGTGAATGTACATACATATGCTATCTATACCACTCGTAATTTGAAATGATAGTTATTGTTGAAATTCAATATTTTCCATAACTTGGTAAAATATGTCCAACTAGCGTCGTAAAACTAGTCGTGTAATATTGTGCATAAAAATGTTGGTGTTAGAATTCGGCGTTTTGAAAACTTGGAAATAATATCTAATAATAGTATTAATAAACCTTTGATCGTATGTGCTTCGACGGGTAAGAAATACGGCTCTCCATTGTTGTTACTTGAAAAGTATGGTTTTTAGTACGTAAAATATATTTCTAATAGTGGCTGTCAAAATATATTAGAGTTATAAGGTTATAAACGCGAATATCTTGGTCGCTATAGGCTCATTTTCTACGTTCTTTATATCCATGTTTTCGTATTATAGTGAACTAGTGAATTTTTAACAAGTCGGTGCATTTTATTAATGATTAGTGTCCCATTTTATCCATTGGAAATCGTGCATCAGCACTATATTTTTCTGAAAATGTCTAATAGAAGTATAATCTTGTTTTTATCATATCTTTTTTGTCGTAAATCCGTTTTTATCCGTTAAAGCGGCCATAGTTTCGTTTTTGAATGTATTTTCTAATTCTTTGGTCCAAAATTAGTCAATACTTACTCAGTTTACTACGTTTTGCAAATAGGGACAGTAGCATATATATAGTGTTAAAAATAGTTTTTCCTAGTTTGTAACTTGTCCAAATCTATCACCAACAACAACAAAACATCCCTTAATCTACCATACACCTTCTTAGGGTGTGATGGGTTCCTAAACATCATCAACCAAGAAAATCTCCAAGGGTTTACATAATATATATTTTTAAGGCTAAAAATGATATAAAAGTATAGATGAAGTGGTATGAATTTGCACATGCATGAACATTTAGTATAAAAATAACATGAACTTTGCAAGAATTTGATAAAATTTATAAAAAGAATTTGGTAAACTTACTTTGAAGGATTAGAGAATTTTTAGTGATGAAATGATGAGATCAAAAACAAAAACAAGAACTATTGATCAAGAATTAACAATAGCACCAAGTCTTCCTTTCTTGAATCAACTTTTAACTAGGAATAAGTATGGATATATTTGTGTGATGATATCCACGACAACACCAAGAGAGGAAGAAGAAAATTTTATAGTTTTTGAGATCTAAAATAGGTGGTTTTGCATGTTGACTATAATAGTAATTGATTTTGGTTAGGCAAATGATATTGCCACATTGCAATTTACTACATCCACATTAAAATCATGCATCATGACAAAATATATTTTGTCCTTATGCATGATTTTAATGTGAATGTAGTAAATTGCAATGTGGAAGTATCAACCCCCTTTTGGTTATTAGTAGAAGATAATAAAGGAAAAATAGTACAAGTGTCTTATGACACTTCTCGTAAACGAACACCTCATTATAAGGTGATGATATTTAGTTTATTTTGGTGTTATTTTGTTTAAAATGTACAATATAGTGTATAGTTTGATCCCGGTAATTGCAAACGTAGAGTTTTTAAGACGCAAAACTTAAAACCGGGTAACGTAAAAATATAAAACTTACAAAAATGTTAAAACTTGATATAAAAACCTATTTTGATATTTTAGGTGATCCTTGAGCTTGTTGGGTGATTACTTGGTGTTTAAAAATTGAAATTGTGAAAAACGCGAAATGTGCAAAGTTTAATTAAAAATAGAAAAGTAAAAATGGAATATTTAAATTATGATTGTAAGAAACCAAAATTCATAAAAATAGTTATGTTGTATATAGTCAAGTGTCGGTTTGAGTTAAATGTATGTTTAACGACGTACACGGAATAATCTATCTAGTTATCCGAAAGAGTGAATTTACTTAAAATAAAATAATAAGTGTAAAATGTATTAGGACCATTGTGGGAAGTGTTGGATGTATTATTCATAATTATTGATCGCGCGTTATCATTTATTTAATAAAAATAAATATATGTAAATTGGAATTATATAAATACTACGAGTGGGATAGTATGCAAATGATGTAGTGATGAAATGTAGACTAACTCTAGTCTATGAAATGCATTTGAATGATGTCTCATGATTACGCGGCTTAACACTCACGGTTACGCGAAATGAATACTCGTAAACCTAGTTTACATGAAATGATGAATAGCGAAGTGAATAGTAAAAGATGAATAGTAACTTGTGAATAGTAAATTGTCGAGGTTTGGAAATTGATTTGAAATTGCGAGTTGTGACAATGGTTATTGTTTAAGACTATGTCATTGAGGAAAGACATCTAAGAAACATAATACACGAGATGGGGATTTCCTGCCAATCTAAACACCCAGGTAATAAGGGTTTTGTATATTCTCGTACCCTTCATATTCCTACTTATCTATCCACCTACACAAAATATAAGATTTCATACTTATCTTTCTATCTACACATAAATATACTCTATCCATCCCAAATTAATAATCCACGTTTCTTTTTTGTCATGTCTGATTTAATTGTCCACTACTAAACTTTACCATATATTCATATAACACTTGGTTGAAATTAATATTACCCTCTCCTCAGACCGGAAGGAGTGGTAGCAACTCACTCAGCGCCACCTCAGCTTTTTCTCTCCTCTTATTTCCACTAACTTACACTCACCATACAATGGTAGTGGTGACACCCACTCACCTTTATAAAAATATAGCACACTAAATACCCCACACACGCTCACATATAAATAAAAAATAAATACTTTTTCACTTTAGAACCACAAAATTGTGTTTCTCTGCTTGGTGAGTTACTCATCATACGACCCTTTTTTCTTGCCCACTCACGAGTGACTTTGACATGGGGAGTGGTAATCACGCCGTGAGTCATTCACTCACTCTCAAAACTACTCCACTCCCTCCGGCCTCAAAAATTATTGTCTCTAGACAATAAACACAAATTTTAAGAAAAGTAGGACCAATACATATTTTACCAAATTAAATACTATTTTCACCAACTAAACTTTCTTTTGATGTGTTGAGATAAGAAGTCTAGTATATTATTGGGTTAATGGCATGTAATAGCTACATACTTTCCCACTTGTGCCATTATCAGATACCAACCCAAAATATTACAAGAATACCCTACAAACTTTCATATTTTTGTGTAGATATCATCATTTGACCTACAAAATTGGGTAATCATATTCCGGTCATCTTCTCCACTTCTTCCGGCCACTTTTCTGGTAATCTTTTTCTGCAACTTACAAATAACACTCAAAAACACCACACAATACATATAATCTTTTTCGGTAACTGATTGTTGTCTCATTTGCAACTGTTGTTGGTTTCGGTATCTGATTGTTGTCTTCTTCATTAGCTAGTGTGTAGATTAGCGTTGCGTTTTATTGAGCTGCTTGGTTTCATTATTATCTCCGTGAGTTTATATCACTCTGACAAGAAAAGACAGTGAACTCAATAAATTGACCAAGATAAGAAAATCATATGCAACAAAACGTTCTTTAGAAGATAGTGACCGCTTTATATGTACAAAATCCGAGAAAAACTTTTGAAAAAAATTTAAAGACATAAATCGAAGATCATAAATCATACGGAGTAATTGTTATGTTCACTGTTAACATCGTTTGAAGCAAATATAGTAACAACCACTGATTTTGAAGATACAATTGTGTACCTATGGCAGTGACAATATGGATTTAAATAAGCATTATGTTTTCTAAGTTTCACAAATGCCAATTTATCTTTAAGGGCAGCAGGAGGAGGTGGTGGTGGTAGCGGAGGAGGTGGTGGAGGTGGTAGCGGAGGAGGTGGTGGTGGTAGCGGAGGAGGTAGAAGTGGAGGAGGAGGAGGTGCACATGCTGGTGGTTATGGTGGTGGGGAAGGAAGAAGATGAAAAAAAAAAATAATAATAAATAAATCCAAGTATTTAATTTTAACCTGTTTAGCAGGTTGCCAATCATGCCACGTAAGCAAAAGTATGATAATGGAAAAAATTTATAAAGTTTGATGGGTATTCTTGTAATATTTTGGGTTGGTATCTGATAATGGCACAAGTGGGAAAGTATGTAGCTATTACATGCCATTAACCCTATATTATTTTGGGACATGTCAAAATGAAAATAATGATATTTCGAAGGAGTACAAACTTTAAAGAAAATATTAACCAGTAATTAGTTAAGATTAAAACTATTATTTTGTAAAAAGTAAAAGAGAATAAACAATAATAATTATAAATTATGTTTATCTATATAAAAAAAATGGTCAAAGTGAAAAGTAAAAGGTTAAGAAAGTGAAATGTTGAAAAATTTAAAAAGGAAATGTTGAAACTAAAAAGGGAAATGTTGAAAACATATGTTTTAAAAACTATTAATACATAAAAAAAAAAAAAAAAAAAAAAAAAAAAAAAAAAAAAAAAAAAAAAAAAAAAAAAAAAAAAAAAAAAAAAAAAAAAAAAAAAAAAAAAAAAAAAAGCTATTAATACAAATCGAAAACCGGGTTGATCCGGGACTCTTCAAACCCGGCGGTTGACCTGGTTTAATTTGACCCGTTTTTCGACCCAACCAGTTGGGAAGACTCGGTTTAAATTGACCCGTTTTTCGACCGGAACAATTAAACCGGTTGAACCACCCGGGTCGAACCGGGTTTCTAAATATTACGTTTAATCCCCAAATCCTTAAAGTTTTACTATTTTTCGTTTATAAGTTTATAACCTGTAAACTTTTTTTTTATCACAAACTATTTGCCGGTATAAAATCCCGTTGCTATGCACAGATACTCGTCTAGTCGTATGTTTTTTTTGAACAGATAATTATTTTAAAACGGTGGAACTGCACAGTAGTGCACAAAAATATAACGTGTCACGGTCTTTATGAGTTAGAAATAAAAAGTTTGGGAAAAAAGAGTGAACGTATACCCGAAATTTGCCAATCATTTCAAAAAGATATTGTTGTTTTTAGTCAAAACATAGCAATAAATAAATAACCCCAAATTAATTCAACCCATTTACTACTAATTACACATTCACACTGCAATCAACTCATAATCTTGAATCCATCCACTACTTAAACCCATCATCTTCTTTTATAAAGTAATTGCTTATCCCTGTTTATCTTGTTACAATTTTATAAAAAAAACAATCTTGAGTATGTTTATCATTTCTGTTAGTAGTTTCTTGTTTCTTGATTATTATAGGGTTTATCATTTAATATGTTGTTATGCCTGTTAATTAGTACATTTCTTTATGAACCCATCTTTAATTAGTAGTAGTAATCATGTTTCTTTATTGTAGGGTTAGATTAGATTACTGTCTTTGTAAATGTTTAATGTACTCTATCAGTTATTGAATAAAAATCTGTTCTTGTAGACTATTTGCTTATGATTTAGGAAAGTTTATGTTTCTTGATTATAAGGCGGGTTTACCTGGTTTGAGTCTGTGTGGCGGTGAGTTTAAACCCCGTGGATTAGTCGGGCCAAAAGGTTCGGAAACCATGGTTATTTAATAAAAATGTGTTCTTTTAGGAAATTTATGTCTATTTATAGCGGGGTTTATGATATGTTGTGTAAATTACATTTCTTTGATGAATCTTTAATACCAATTATTAAATAAAAATTTGTTCTTGTAGACTATTTGTTTCTAAGATTGTGACCTTTTTGCTTGTGACAGGAACAACATTACTAGTGAATGATTGTTGTGTATAGATATTGTTTTTGAGTCCTGAATTTGGAGACTTGTAATGAGGAGGTCAAGAAAGTGGTCGGTTAATAAGTGTGGCCAGGCGAGTGGTAGTGGTGGAGGAGTAGGTGTTGGGGCGGTCGCGGATGAGGGGTTAGCGGAGATTGGAGTAGCTACAAATCTTAAGTCAAAACCTCATCGGTATTTTAGCCAAGTGATGCCTGGGAAATCAGAAGGAATGCCTGTTTCGCCAGTTAAAATGTTGGCGGGTAGGGAATGTAATTACTCTGGGAGAAGTAGATTCTCGTCTGCTGATCGGTGTCATGTGTCGAGTAGATATTTACCGGTTAATGGTCCTTCTGTGATCGATAGGATGAATAGTTGTGCGTATGTTTCACAGTTTTCGGCTGATGGTACTCTTTTCGTTGCGGGATTTCAGGTACTAATGTACCGAGCAATCAACAGTTTATGTGATGTTTATAATAACATATGCTAATAGTAGTTATTATTATTTTCTACACAGGAAAGTGATATTAAGATATATAGTGTTGATAACGGTTGGCAAGTTAAAAAAAACATTCGTGCCAGAAGCTTGCGGTGGACAATAACGGATACATCTCTTTCACCTGACCAACGTTTTCTTGTATGTCTGCACATTATGTTTTTTGGTGTTTTATTTCTTCTTATATTTATATTTTTTGTTATAGGTCATGAGATGCAGTGTTTAGAATCATTTTAAATGGCATATTTGATGTATCAGTTTCATTCTTATTGTGTTTATCATAATTGTAGGTTTATTCCAGTATGTCCCCTATTGTCCATATTGTGAACATTGAATCAGCTATGACCGAGTCTGTTGCAAACGTCACGGTACGTATTTGTGGTACTTATAGATAGTTTGTTGAGGATTATGTAGTTTCAATGTGGTTGAATCGAATTGTTTTGTTTTATGCAGGAGATACACGAAGGGCTGGATTTATCAGGGTATGCTAACGATGACGATGATAGTGATGATGATGCTCATTTTGGGATTTTTTCAGTTAAATTTTCAACTGATGGTCGAGAGATTGTAGCTGCAAGTAGTGATGAGTCAATATATGTATATGATCTTGCAGCCAACAAGATAAATGTTCGCATACCAGCTCACAGCGTACGTAATAACACAAACCGTTTCTGTCTATTTATTTAAATTATGTGTAATTGATTTAGAGTATTTTTAAGGGTGTCCAAACTAAATTTACTAACCCTGGTTTATGTTTTACATTACAGGCTGATGTTAATACTGTTTGTTTTGCCGATGAAGCTGGTCATGTGTTATATTCTGGGAGTGATGATCACCTTTGCAAGGTAAACTTCAATGTTGTTTTTATCTATTATCCCCTTTAATGTTGACTTTCAATGATTGCTGTATTAGTAGTATATATATTTAACTACTTATTTTAGGTATGGGATAGGCGATGCCTTAGTACGAGAGGGAAAGAGTCTGGAGTCCTCACTGGACATCTTGAAGGCATTACATTCATTGATAGTCATGGTGACGGTAAATACTTGATATCAAATGGAAAAGATCAGACGATCAAACTGTGGGATATCAGAAAAATGTCCTCAAATGCTCGCGGGTATGCCCCCTTAAACTAGCATTTTTAGTAGCATAAAATGTATAATTAGTAAAAAGTTGTAATTTTATACTTCATATGATGCAGTAATTCAGTAGACAGATATGCTGACTGGGATTATAGATGGATGGAATATCCGTCACATTTAAGAAACAGAAGACATCCAAACGATCAATCAGTGTCTACATATAGAGGTCATAGAGTGTTGCGCACACTCATAAGATGTTACTTTTCCCCATCATATAGGTATATCTCGTGATTAAAGTCAAGTTTTATTATTTATTACTCCAGTATTTGCAGACTGATCCCATGATCGATTTTTGCAGCACTGGGCAGAAGTACATATATACTGGATCAGCTGATGCCAACATTTATATCTTTGATTTGGTAAATTTCAGCCTCTGTTTCATGTAAAAAAGTTATTTAAAATTTTCATTAATATAATTTATAAATCTTATCAGGTGACAGGAGCTCGGGTTGCAAGGCTAAATTACCATAAACAGATCGTAAGAGATTGCAGTTGGCATCCTTTTAACCCTATGCTAGGAAGCTCATCATGGGACGGAGTGATTGCTAATTGGGAATTAGTCAACCCCAGTGCACGTGAAACGGAATAGAAACTGGTGGTTTAATTTTGTTTTTTTTCAATATTTCTTGTTAATGAAAATAAAGCAATAAAGCGTCTTCTGTGCATATGTATAATGTAAACATATTTTGACATTTAGTGCTGGATCTCCACAACTATGTATGTTGTACTTCTAGATTGGTGTATCCTTTTTTTCGTATGCGTGTTGTAGAGTTGCTGCTATTAAAGTTTTGTGATGTTTATATCAGTTGTGTACTAGTAGAAGTATATGTTGTTATGTGTATGCTATGTTGTCATATTCTACAGACCAACTTATGAGCGATGACACCTCATAACATGTATAGGTTTTTGGTTTTGCAAAACTCATAATCAAAAGTTTTGAATTGTTTGACAACTGGAAGAGATGGTATAGTTTATAAACGACACCCAAACTGATCGAGACTCCGTAGACCTGAATTATAGTTATAACTTTAGTGTTTTTTTTTTCTAGGGTGTATTAAGCTGTAGTCTAAGATATAAACTGACTCCAGATGTTTATGAAGAAGAATTCTATCGGTGATCATTTTATAATATCAGAATGATTTGTTTGCTTTCGGGGTTTGTTCTATTTTTTGTTTGGGTTTACATTGCTGAGTCTACTCGCTGTGCTGATTGTTTTCTGTTCAAGTTGGGTGCACAGGTCAGGGTCAGGGTCTTCCCGCCGATTCAAACCTTTTGGAGAAAAATAAGCAGTTCATTACATAAATGACAATTTGGCCTTTTAGTTATGATGAAAAGCTTCGTGAGTTAATGTTATTGACAACTACACACATTAGAGTTTGCTTCACTTCCTGTATGATGCAGGTCAAATCCTTACGGTTAAATTGCTGATTCTATTGGTTCCCTATGGTGTTAGTAATCTGGGGCGTGTCTTGAAAATCTACAAAAAATCAAGTTTGAGAAAGACTGGGTTTGTATTTGATACTGTATTAAAATTTAGACTAGAGGAACAAGTCATTTTGGCCAGAGGTCATTGGTTCGAGTCATAGAAAGAAAACCCACAAAATTTTCCTTTCACAATCGTTGATGTAATGTGTCGCCCTATGGCCGGGCGTAGACCCGTGTCACTATGTTATTGGGCATATTTACGCGTCACTTCATTATGGCATAGCAACGTGCCACTCTATTAGAGTATAGGGAGTCATGACTTAAGTTATGAAATAACACCACGCCACGTCAGCGCCACGTCATCTCAACACCAAATCTCTTATATAATAAAACAAAACCCCTAGTGGGTACTTTGTCATTTTGAAAAAAAAAGAATATTTCCTTATTAGGTAATATTTTAAGTATTATTATTTTTTATTTATAAGTTTTTAAATTCGTTTTGTTGATATATACTATACAAGTAGAAGATAAGTAAAAAAAATGTAGATAAGATGCAACTAACAAGGATTAAATTTTTTAAATGATTATCTTTAATTATAAAAAACTACAATTAAAAAATCATAAATCAAACAAAACAAAAATTAAATTATTAGTTTTTTAATAAATAAAAATATATCATTCAAAAAAATTTTAAAAAAACCCGCGCGTGCGCGGGCATTATAACTAGTAACATAACACCAAAAAACACCAGGAAATCATAACACCAAATAACATCACTTTTTACAAATTTACAAATTCTACCCTCAACAAATTCATTTATTAAACATTCAAACATTTTATTAATAAAACTTAAACATTACAATACAAAATAAAAATATTACAATAAAAAAAAAACAAAAACAACAACATAATAAAAGTACGAATTAAAATACGAATTGAACAATACGATAAGTAAATAAGTAAAACTAGTCGTCATCTTCTTCCTCAAAATCCTCACGGTTACGCCAAATATGCTCCATAAGATTGAGTTGGAGACTAACATGAACATCTTTGTCACGGATTTCTTTTGCCTTTTGACGACGCCTATCACATCTATCAATCCACCTGTCTTGCATTTGTCTAGCCGGATCCCGGAAAATTTCTTTGTATTCACTCACATGAAATTTTTGATCTTTTAGAATCATGTTATGCAATATGATGCAAGAATACATGATTCTACTTATCTTGGTAACCTGGTAAGCACGCGCTGGTTGTTGTATTATTCCCCATCGTCCTTGGAGAACACCAAAAGCACGTTCAATATCCTTTCGTGCTGCCTCTTGACGCCGTGTAAATAAAGTGTGTTTATCATCAATGGTATTAGTGAATGATTTGACGAAAGTAGCCCACTGTGGGTAAATCCCATCGGCTAAGTAGTACCCTTTTTCAAACACAAGTCCAATTACCTCAAACGGAGCTACAGGGGAATCATCATTCAGCAAATCATCGAACAACGACGAATTATCTAAAACATTGATATCATTATTCGCACCCGCTACACCAAAAAATGCGTGCCAAATCCACAAATCCTGCGACGTAACAGCTTCAAGCAATATAGTAGGGTATTTTTTATGACCACTAACATATTGCCCTTGCCATGACACCGGACAATTTCTCCATTGCCAATGCATACAGTCAATGCTACCAAGCATTCCCGGAAAACCATGTTCCTTATCATGTTTTGCATATAGGTTTTGAACATCATGCATATTTGGTTTTCTTAAAAACTATCCCTTAAACAAATCAATAATGCACTTATTGAAATTATCTAGACAATCACGTCCGGTACGTGCACTCATTTGCAAATACTCATCGAACGCATCCGGTGAGCTGCCATATGCCAATTGGCGTATGGCCATAGTGCATTTCATTAAAACACTAATACTCATCCGACCAGTAGCATCGGGTGCTTGGGAAAAGTATGCAAAATTATCCGGAAGAGGATCGGCAGTATATGATTCAATAGAGGAAACTATTTGAAGAAATAGTTCCCGGCTCATACGAAATCTTCTACGAAAGTCTCTAAGAGGATACTTACAATTTTCATTAAAGTAGTCGGCTTTCAAACGCTCCTCTGCAACCTCACGTTCACGGGAAATTGGGTTACGGGTCAACCGCAGAGATGATTCGGCTTCTTCTTCTTCTATTCTCGTATACTCATAAGCAGCAAAGATTACTAAAGCGTCTGCTTCATCTTCGATATCGGAAAGGCTCACATATGCGACGTAAGTTGGATTATGTGGATCCATTGAGAAAGAATTTTAGTGGGATATAAAGATGGTTTTATTTTTGTATTTGTAAAAGGGTTAGATTAGATAGGTTTATATAGGTGGGTTTTTTGAAAAAAATAAATAATAACAAGTTATTAAATAAACTAGCTGTTATATATAATTTTATTTTATTTATTTATTTATTTTTATTATTTTTTTTTTGGTTTTTGAAAACTAGCCGTTGCTAGTTTATGTTGGGGCTGTTTTGAATTATTATTATTATTTTTTTTTATTATTTTTTTATTTTTTCATGGTCCTTGTATCACGTTGTAATGCACGTTACACAACCAACTTGCGTTATAACGCAAGGCCAACGCCTACAACCTGGAAATGATACTAACGCAATAATGTGCGTTTTAAAATGGCCACATAGGAATAACGTGGTTTGGGTGTTATGACTCCCTACCCTCTTATCGGCAAAACACGCGCCACTCTAGTATTGGCATAGCAACGTGTCACTCTATTATTGGGCATAACTAACAAATGAAATGAAGTCCAAGTAGTACATTAAACAAAACCAATACAACAAAGCCATATATTTTTTCACTTCGTCCGTCCGTCCATCCCCCTTTTCTCGCAAGTCCTCCTTCCATCCGTCCCTCCCACTTTTTCTCGCAATTCCTCTGTCCGTCCCAACTCAAAAATGTGTGTCTATAAATACCCACACTCAGTGACACCAAACACCTCATCAAAACCAAACAAAAAAACAAAATGGCGGGTGTTCATCGAAGAAGCCGCAATCGTGGTGGAAAGCGCAATGAAAATCAAGTGATTCAAGTGGAGGCTGTGATTGTGCTATATTCAAAGAGATTTTTCAGGGATGCTGCAAAGGGCAAGAAAATTCACTGGGGGATGGCTGCGGTGATTGTACTACAGTGTTCTGCATGTGGTTCACTCTTTCTTTACGGCAGGCATCTAAAGAAATGAAAGACTACCTGGAGTATTATTAGTTTTTGTTATGTTTTTAGTTTAAGGGTTTGGAACCATGCATGAATGTACTAAGTCATCAGTCAGTCAGTGTTTAATGTTAAGTTTTTTAGTTTAAGGGTTTGGAACCATGAATGTACTAAGTAGTCAGTGTTTAATGTTAAGTTTTTAGTTTAAGGAATGAAATGAATTTACTGTTTTTACTGCTGTTATATTCTGTTTATTTTTAATGAATTTCCTATTCTCTTTTAAAAATTAATCTACACACACACACACACACATAAATTCCTATGTTTTTCACGACTTTTTAATCCAGAAACCTGATGCGGGTACACTTATTAAACGAGTTTTGATAAAGGTGAATGCTATTTTCAATAATCTGTCTTTCACTCCGCTTTGTGCTATTGAATGTTTCTCGCATTGAAAGTAAATGTATCAAATATCATGGCTCAATCAAATACATAAACAAGGTGATGGTGGAATGTGTTGCAAACCTATGTTTCTTTTAGTGGTTTGAAATGATAAATAAATGAAATTGTTCAATTCTAAAATTTGTGTGTCAAACATGCATATCCAAAAACCAGAACAGGCCAGCCTGATATTTGTGTCAAATATGCTATAAGATGATAGGTGGAGTTAGTAGAGCTCTGCACCAAACAAGGTCGTAGATGTTGTCCTGACATTTTACAATTTCCTATAGTTTTGCTGACTTATTGGGCCATAATATTGTTACAGCTGAATGGGCATCATCTGATGTACTTTTTCTATCAAATGCAGAAATATTATCCATCAAAATGTTGAAAATATGACAACGATGAACTAAAATGATTGGGCAAATTATTAAAAAAAGTATTATACTTGCCACTGTTTCATCTTCTGGGTAGCGATTTTTTTTTTTTTTTTTNAAAAAAAAATTTGTATTAGCTACGAGGGGCAAAAATGTCCAAAAATTTTGCAAAATACCCTAAAGATGATGAATTTGAAAGAAAATTACCCTCAAAATGAAAAAAAAAAATAGTTCGCTACCCAGAAGATGAAACAGTGGCAAGTATAATACTTTTTTTAATAATTTGCCCAAAATGATTTCATATTTTAGGATTTAAGAACTGGAAATTTTTCGGTGCTATAGTTTAAGATATTAACCATCCCAAATGTTTTCGATGATGTATACTTCCATTAGCTGAATATGTATAGGATCCTTTTATAACATCAATGTAACGCCCCCCATGGCCGAAGGCAATGGACTACTCGGGTATTCTTCCGGGGTTCAACCAAAAACCATGGTGGAAGGATATTAGTAGGCCACAACTTCAAGCTTAGGAGGGACTCAAATTTCTTATCTCCTACCGATGTGGGATGGGTTGTTACACTCAAAATGTTGTGTTTGCTATCAAGTATATTTTTTTATTTTTTTGGATCTAGCTACACTCTGTCGAATCTACTCACTTTGATTGTTTCATATTCAATTGGTTTCAGTTGCTTTGCTATTTTGGTAGCTGAATGATGGTTTGATATGAGATGGAGGTTTAGTTATGTATGGTGATTATAAGATATTATATATTAATGCAATGTTGTTTATAGGAAACTTATGTTAAATGCCTCAAATTGTAAAGGAAATTATGGTTGTAGTAATGTTTAGTGAAATCAATAAAAGCCAAGTTTGACATATCCACAGTTTGTTTTGAACTTTTGATACAAGACTAATGGAACAAGTCATTATGGCCGGAGGTCATTGGTGCAACGTGTCACTCTATTATTGGACGTACCAACGTGTTACTCTAACGTTAACGCGTCACTCTATTCTTTGACATAGCAACGTGTTTCTCTATAATTGGACATAGGCACGCGTCACTCTATTATTGGGCCTTGCTACGTGCCTACGTATCAATCTATGCTTTGGGCATATACACGTGTCACTCTGTTATTGGCCATAGCAACGTGTCAATCCACTATGGGGCATAGCAACGCATCACTCGATTATTGGGCATAGCAACGTGTCACTCGATTATTGGCCACAGCAACGTGTCACTCGATTATTGGATGTAGCAATGTGTCAATTTATTATTGGGCATAACCGCATAACAACGTATCACTCTATGACTGTAGAAACGTGTCACGCCAGACTGGGCGAATAGCAACGTGTCACTCTATGATAGGGCCTGATGAGTTGGCCATAATAAAGAGTATCCAGGCGGAAAAGGACTTTCTATGATTTTTTCGGCTATAAAACCTGACACAGATAGGAGAGTATTCTGCACTGACAGATAGAAAGGTTCTATTCATGAATCCAAAGATTAGCAAAGATCTGTTTTGCAGCAATAATTCATCATTACTCATGCTGGCAGATCATCATTTNTGCTTGCTTAGCAGTTAACAATTGATGACTTGACCATTAAGATCCACTGGATTTCACTCCTCTACACGGTTTGACACGGACATGAGTATATAGGTAATCGATGCTTTTGCCAGGCGTGTCTTGATTGACCACCCTTCTCTCATCAGAGGTCACATCGTGACCTTCCAGTTTATGACAGCACCCTCCACACAGTTGTCGACGGCAATCATGGCAGCCCTCATCATTCATCAGCTGTGGCTGGTAATAAGCGCGCCCACACAAGTCAGACAAAAGCAGTCCGCCTTTCCCGCACTTTATCGAATTTTCCAACTTCAAGTGGAGCGAGCATCACGCCTTCTGCACACCGTCTCCTCTGTCTTACTGCGACTAGTTGCGGGCAACCCACCTCAGTGATACACATGCGAGCCGTCCTGGCACGCATCCTTGGAATGTTTAAAGACTTGTGACACTCTTTTGTTGTGAAAGTTTAAACAGAGGCTCTGAATACCACTTGTGGTCCGTTTACACGGATAAAACGAACTAGAAGTTACCTAAACGTGTACCAGTTAGAGGATGAGAATGAATACTTTGAGAGATAAGAACAAACGTAGAAGTAAATATACAAAGGTTAATTTTCAACGTTTAATTCTCTTATTAGTAAATCAATCAAAAGAAACTTATGACCCAAGTGTTTGCGGAATAAACACTGGGAATTGAACATGACAAGTTGGTGGGTTTCTCCCTCACCTAAAACTTAAGCTAAGCTTAAGTGACAACTAAGGTACATTCGAGCTAGCTCGAGTACAAGTAGTTCTTTGGAGGAGAAAAAGGGGTTGGTGAATGTCTAAGCATTAATTGCACAAACTTAAGCTTTTTCTCCTCTTTTATGATCCTATTATACACAAGTATTATAACAGTACTATTGTCCAAGGATTAAAGACTTCAAAGATAAAATCTTTAGAAGATCTTGTCACTGTTGAATGCAACCCAATATTGGGTTAGAAACCAGAATTAAACCTTTTAGTATTGAGGTGGATGGTAGCCAAATAAGGAATAGTTGACTTATAAAGTGATAAAGGCACTTTATTGGAATAGTTCAAACTTTCCCTCCCAATCCCGCCTATTCTTCAGTCTTCAGGTAGCATTCTTCAGTCTTCATGGTTGGTGAGGAGACTAGGGGATTCAGTGAGCTATTGTCATCACTCACTGAATCCATCATCTTCTTCTTTGGCTTAGATGCCAATCACTGAGAGTCCGCCTCACTGAATGGAAAACCTTCTTCATTAGGCTTGTTCTAAACATCCTGAAGATGACTCACTGAATGACTGTTCACTCAGTGACTTGATTATGTTCACGGTTTATAAACACTTGATCATTATTTGTGTTCAAATCTAAGTTTAACGAGACTTGGGTACTGACTTGACCCAACAAATATGCTATAAGATGATAGGTGGAGTTAGTAGAGCTCTGCACCAAACAAGGTCGTAGATATTGTCCTGACATTTTACAATTTCCTATAGTTTTGCAGACTTATTGGGCCATAATATTGTTACAGCTGAATGGGCATCTGATGTACTGTTTCTATCAAATGCAGAAATATTATCCATCAAAATGTTGAAAATATGACAAAGATGAACTAAAATGATTTCATATTTTAGGATTTAAAAACTGGAAATGTTTCAGTCCTATAGTTTAGGATATTAACCATCTCAAATGTTTTCGATGATGTATACTTCCATTAGCTGAATATGTATAGGATCATTTTATAACATCAATGTAATGGACTAATCGGGTATTCTTCCGGGGTTCAACCAAAAACCATGGTGGAAGGATATTAGTAGGGCACAACTTCAAGCTTAGGAGGGACTCAAATTTCTTATCTCCTACCGATGTGGGATGGGTTGTTACTCAAAATGTTGTGTTTGCTATCAAGTATATTTTTTTATTTTTTTGGATCTAGCTACACTGTGTCAAATCTACTCACTTTGATTGTTTCATATTCAATTGGTTTCAGTTGCTTTGCTATTTTGGTAGCTGAATGATGGTTTGATATGAGATGGAGGTTTAGTTATGTATGGTGATTATAAGATATTATATATTAATGCAATGTTGTTTATAGGAAACTTATGTTAAATGCCTCAAATTGTAAAGGAAATTATGGTTGTAGTAATGTTTAGTGAAATCAATAAAAGCCAAGTTTGACATATCCACAGTTTGTTTTGAACTTTTGATACAAGACTAATGGAACAAGTCATTATGGCCGGAGGTCATTGGTGCAACGTGTCACTCTATTATTGGACGTACCAACGTGTTACTCTAACGTTAACGCGTCACTCTATTCTTTGACATAGCAACGTGTTTCTCTATAATTGGACATAGGCACGCGTCACTCTATTATTGGGCCTTGCTACGTGCCTACGTATCAATCTATGCTTTGGGCATATACACGTGTCACTCTGTTATTGGCCATAGCAACGTGTCAATCCACTATGGGGCATAGCAACGCATCACTCGATTATTGGGCATAGCAACGTGTCACTCGATTATTGGCCATAGGAACGTGTCACTCGATTATTGGACGTAGCAATGTGCCAATTTATTATTGGGCATAACAACGTATCACTCTATGACTGTAGAAACGTGTCACGCTATGACTGGGCGAATAGCAACGTGTCACTCTATGATAGGGCCTGATGAGTTTGCCATAATAAAGAGTATCCAGGCAGAAAAGGACTTTCTATGATTTTTTTCGGCTATAAAACCTTACACAGGTTGGAGAGTATTCTGCACTGACAGATAGAAAGGTTCTATTCATGAATCCAGAGATTAGAAATGATCCGTTTTGCAGCAATAATCCATCATTATTACTCATGCTGGCAGATCATCATTTACAATGAAGCCTTAACTAGTACTCAGACTCAGCAACCGCATAAAGAGGGTATTATTTTTCTTCACTTTTTGACGATTATTCCTAACTATAGTATATATTTCAAATCGATCTGATAT
>LBNU01023194.1:75685-86382 GCA_014162995.1 Artemisia annua
CACCCATTGCGTGACTAAATCATCACAAACGTCACACTTATTGTATATTCATGTGGCCAAAGGACTGGAAATAGTCACACATAATACACGTTTACTAGAAAGACTCATCTCAAATGTCACATATGTTATATATTTATGTGGCCAAAGGACAAACAATAGTTACTCTCAAAAAATATTCGTGTGACTATAAGGTATTTACGGTCACGGATAATGACTAATCCAACAAAACTTGTGCCTAATTTGTCACACATATTCGGGGTTTTGGTCACTCTTTTTCGATGGAAAAGGCCACGAACTCAACAACGTCACCATATGCCACCTACGATGGTGGGACTTTTGGTGACACACGACGAAAAAAACGTGTGTGACTATATGCATATCGTCACGCATTTTGGGCGTGACTGATAGAACTTTTTGTACCAGTGTGAGAATAGATGGGGATATTTAGCACGGAGTTGATCCTCTCATTCTCAAGTATACTCTGGTCCTCTTTGAGAGTCCCAGCGTACCTTAATGATAGGAATTCGGTGGTGTTTTAGATTTTTGACCTCTCGGTCCATAATTTCCACTGGTTTTTCGGTGAAATTGAGCTTATCGTCCAATTGAAGCTCTTTTATAGGAACGACTAGTGATTCGTCCGATAAACATTTCTTAAGATTCGAAACATGAAACGTGTCGTGTATATTACTTAGTTCATCCGGCAATTCAAGTCGGTATGCCACTGGATCAATTCGTTCTAAAACGTTAAATGGTCCAATGTATCTCGGACTAAGCTTTCCTTGCTTTCCGAGACGAAAGACACCTTTCCTAGGTGAAACTTTCAACATAACCCTATCTCCGACTTGAAATTCTAAAGGCTTACGTCTTACATCGGCATAACTCTTTGCCGATCCCTAGTAGCTTGTAAGCGTTGTTGGATTTGAACTATTTTCTCATTTGTCTCATGAATTATCTCTGGACCCGTAAGTTGTACTTCTCCAACTTCAGCCCAGCAGACCGGTGATCTGCACTTTCTCCCATAAAGTGCTTCATATGGTGCTGCCTTAATACTAGCGTGATAACTGTTGCTATACGAGAATTCTACCAACGGTAAGTGTTTCTCCCATCCTTTTGATGCGCGTGATGTGTCATTGCGGTTTAGCAGTGTTAATGCCTACTCAAGTTTTACATTTATATTTAGCCGACTTATCAATAACACACACACTTAACGAGCAGTGTACCCGGTCAGTTTGTATATAATGGTAAGTAGAACGTCGATCACTAAGAGTGGAACGATTTATCTAATTAACCTGATCAGTATTTTAATATCCTAAGTTAGTTTTACAGCCTAATCTAACGCAAGGGGGTTCAGCCTGAGAGACTGGCACAGATTGGTTGAGTTAAACAGTAAATTAAACTAATGATCACGAATCAGCGAATAGCATACACGTACACAGATAGATAATAGAAACTATAAGAAGACCTGTCCTGATAATTTAGTAGCTTGTCACTTGTTTTATTGCTAGTTTTATATGAAGTGTGGACCCGCCGATGTGATTAAATAGGCGAGGAAGGGGTATGGCAGCCCAAACAAAGCTCAGCTAGACACAGAGGTTATCAAAGCACTAATATAAGTCACCAAATACATCATCATATAAACTTTAATTAATGGGAAAGCAATTTTAAGAGGTATGTATGATTTTCCGTAGTCACATACATATGCCCATCTATCCTGGTGAATTAAAGTGTACTATTACAATAAATCAAAACTACTTAATGAATTAAATACATGCAGGACCTTCTTACAGCTCTAATATCTTCGTTTGGGGTGTGTCTTATGTTGCTTCTTCGACTGAACTCGGCTCCTTAGGGTTATGTTGCACATAAAATTCGTCTAGGTCTTGGGGTATTTATAGTTTCTGTCTTAGGGTACGATTCGGCGCATGTAATGAGCAGATGCGACGCATTTAATTAACTTCGCGTGGGGTCCAAGATTAATATATTCTGGAATATTCGTACACCGTCTTCAGATGCGGCGTAACTTGAATCTTTATGCGGCGCATGTCCTTTAGTATCTTGGATTGTATCTGGTGCAGTCTTGATAGTGATACGCCGTATGTCAGAAGTATAATGCGGCGTATCTGGAGTAGAACAAGCTTGATCTTCTTCGTTGACCAAAGTTTCATAAGCGGCGCATGGTAAAATTCCATGCGGCGCATTCTTCAAAGTCAGGCAATGGTCTTCGAATTCATCTAAGTATGATATTGCAGCGTATCTGTTGAGAGAGATACGGCGCATCTTCTGGATTTCAGTAGACTTTTGACATCTTGCTCGTTTTGCTCCATAATTAGTCCAAAATCGCCAAGTTTCACCTATTACCTGTTTTTACCTGAGAATCACTAAAGTAAACATTAAAGTACTGATTCTCATTCATAATAAAGTAAAACAAGTCAAATAAATAGGATAAATGATGATAATAATATGTACTTATTTGAGTTTATCACCTTTTCCAAAATCTATCACACACGCTCGAAGCATATCCTCGAGTGTCTAGATAGTTCTTTCACTTTGACCGTCGATTTGCGGATGATATGCCGTACTCATGTCTATTTGAGTACCTAAGGCTTTTTGCATAGATTGCCAAAATCTTGACGTGAAACGAGAATCACGATCCGATATGATAGATATTGGCACTCCATGTCGGGAAACTATTTCCTTGAGGTACAACCTAGCAAGGGTTTCCATATCATCTGTTTCTCGTATAGGAATGAAGTTAGCTGATTTCGTAAGGCGATCAACTATTACCCAAATAGTGTCATGCCCGTTAGGTGTTCTAGGTAGTTTCGTGATAAAATCCATCGTAATTCTTTCCCACTTCCAAATGGGAATTTCAGGCTGTTCCAATAAGCCGGATGGCTTTTGACATTCAACCTTTATCCTAGAACATGTTAAACACCTGCCCACATATCTAGCAATGGATGTCTTCATGTCGGGCACCAA
This sequence comes from Artemisia annua, assembly GCA_014162995.1. Taxonomy (NCBI): domain Eukaryota; kingdom Viridiplantae; phylum Streptophyta; class Magnoliopsida; order Asterales; family Asteraceae; genus Artemisia; species Artemisia annua. The sequence goes on from LBNU01023194.1 coordinate 78,665, forward strand.
TAGTGTTTCTTCAGATCCTGATACATCTTGTCAGAACCTGGGTGTATGGAGTACTTAGATTTATAGGACTCGTGCATTATTACGTTCCTTAAGTTACCATGATAAGGTAACCATCTCCGACCCTTAATACAATGAGTTCCGTCTGAATGTATCTCAAAAGCCTTATCCATCCCTCGTAAATTATCAAGTTTACGATCTTTTCTTTCGAGGGCTTCATTCTGGGCTTTGAGTATTTGAGAAGGTAGATTCGAATGAAGAGTCATAACTAACGACCTAACTCTAAGTGGTTTGATTCGTTCCTTTCGGCTCAAAGCATCTGCTACTACGTTAGCTTTGCCAGGATGGTAACGAATCTCACAATCATAATCAGCGAGCAGTTCTATCCATCAACGTTGTCTCATGTTCAACTCTTTCTGATTAAGAATATGCTGTAGGCTTTTGTGATCGTTGAAAACCGTACACTTAGTGCCGTACAGATAATGTCTCCATATTCTTAGAGCGAACACTACTGCTCCTAATTCTAGATCATGTTTAGTATAGTTTTCCTCATGTGTCTTGAGTTGTCATGATGCATAAGCGATTACTTTATCCCGTTGCATAAATACAGCTCCAAGACCTCTACGTGAAGCATCATAGTAGATGAAAAAATCATCGTTTCCCTCGGGTAATGCTAAGATCGGAGCTTCACACAACTTTCTCTTCAAAAGTTGGAAAGCTATTTCTTGATCTTTTCCCCAGTCAAACTTCCTGTTTTTCTGGGTTAGCTCTGTCAAAGGTTTTGCTATTTTTGAAAATCCCTCAATAAACCTTTGATAGTAGCCCGCAAGTCCTAAGAATTGTCGTATCTCAGTAGGATTCGTAGGATGTGGCCAATCCTTAACGGCTTTGATTTTAGCTGGATCGACACGAAGTTCTTGTTTATTTATCATGTGTCCGAGAAATTGCACAACACTAATCCAGAATTCACACTTAGAGAACTTTGCATAAAGTTTCTCTGTCTTAAGTAGTTCTAGGATTATTCTCAAGTGTTTAGCGTGCTCTTCCTCGTTACGTGAATAGATAAGGATATCATCTATGAACACTATAACAAATTTATCTAAGTATGGTTTACACACCCGGTTCATGAGATCCATGAAAACTGCTGGTGCGTTTGTCAAACCAAATGGCATAACTTGAAATTCATAGTGTCCATATCTCATTCTTAAAGCGGTCTTAGGGATATCCTCTTCCCTTACTCTCAGTTGATGATAACCTGATCGTAAGTCGATCTTCGAATATACACTCGAACCTTGGAGTTGATCAAACAAGTCATCAATCCTGGGTAATGGGTATCGATTTTTGATAGTGAGTTTGTTTAATCCACGATAACGATACACATCCTCATAGATCCGTCTTTCTTCTTTACGAATAGGACATGAGCTCCCCAGGGTGATGTACTAGGGCGTATAAATCCTCGATCGATTAATTCCTGGAGTTGTTCAGAGAGTTCCTTCATCTCTGAAGGGGCTAACCTATAGGGTGCTTGGGCTATAGGTGCCGCTCCGGGGATTAAGTCGTTTTGAAATTCTATTTGACGAACGGGAGGTAAGCCTGGTAAATCCTTAGGAAAAACTTCTGGGTATTCCCTGACTACAGGGATCTCCTCCAGTCGTTTTTCATTTGGCTTAGTCTCCGTTACTTGAACCACGAAGACTTGACAACCTCGTGACATGTATTGTTCCGTTTTGATACATGAAATGAAGTTAAGTCTAGTTTTACTTCGATCTCCTCGGATAGTTAAAGTCTCACCGTTGATAGGTACATGAATGATTTTCTTGTCACAAAGAATCTTTGCTTGATTCTTGGACAACCAATCCATTCCCACAACAACGTCAAAACTACCGAGTCTCATGGGTATGAGGTCGATCTCGAAGGGGTGGTTAAGTAAAGTTAGGGTACAACCCTTAAGGATGGTGTTAGTACTAACTAAGTTTCCGTCGGCCATTTCTGTCTCATAGTAAGTATCTAAAGCTATGGGTTTAATCCTAAGTCTGCCATTATTAGTGATCGTGGTACACATTTCTGCAATGACAAATTTGATAAAGTCATGCAAAAATACGGTGTAACTCACCGTCTTTCCACTGCATATCACCCCCAAACAAGTGGGCAAGTGGAAGTTTCGAACCGTGGTATTAAAAGGATTCTAGAGCGGACCGTAGGTGAAAACCGTGCCTCTTGGTCGGATAAACTAGATGATGCACTCTGGGCCTTCCGTACAGCTTACAAAACACCCATCGGGTGTACTCCGTACAAGCTTGTATACGGAAAGGCGTGTCATCTACCGATTGAGCTTGAGCACAAAGCCTACTGGGCCTTGAAACATGCTAACTTCGATCTCCAGACAGCGGGTGATCACCGCAAAGTTCATCTGAATGAATTAAATGAACTTCGTGATCAGGCATACGAGAACTCTTTGATCTACAAAGAAAAGACAAAGAAGATTCATGACTCGAAAATAAAAAACCGCGTTTTCAACGTTGGTGATCGAGTCCTTCTTTTCAATTCTCGGTTAAAGATCTTCTCGGGAAAACTCAAAACCTGCTGGACTGGACCATTCACTGTTGCAAAAGTTTATCCATATGGTACCATTGAGTTATCTCAACCCGACGGTCCAAATATCAAAGTGAATGGCCATCGGCTAAAGCACTACTTTGGAGAGGACATACCACCAATGGTTGTCCCGGATCTCCAAACTTTCCCCATGAACCAATGAATGCGGGGATCGAGTCAAGCTAGTGACTCGGTGATCAAAAATTAGCATGCCATGGGTTTTCACCCGTGTTTCTGACTTCTTTCTAATTTCTAACACCCTAGTGTGGGGGAGATGCCCCTACATGTACATATCTTTAAAAAAAAATCATCATCATCATCACTTTAAAAGAAGTGTTAGCTTCTATTTAAGAAGCTTATTTTTCAATGGTTCCCACACTTGCCTAAATCCTAAGTTTTTACATCTCAAAGTATCGGTATAATGGCCGGGACTTTGAATATTGAGGGCAATATTCAATTCTAGTGTGGGGGGGGGGGGAAATTCTGGCGAATTTGATCACATTTTTACCATCTAAATGCCTTAATTCCCCCATCTAACACGACAAATGGTTATCAGTCCACCATGTCTCATCCACAAAAGGTCTGGCTAATCCGAGAGCAAACGGCTCCCGGTAAAGATATCTCAAATCCGTTTACGGCTTGCAATTTGCCAAAAATTATATGGTATTCAGCTCACCATATCTTTGAATCGTGAAGAGTTGGCTAGTCCAGAAGCAAACGGCTTTTGGTAAAGACAAATCAAATCCGTTGACAGCTGATGATTTGCTCAAAATCATATGGTTATGAGTGTACCATAGTTCTTACTTGAACTGAAATATTTGGCTACTCCAGAAGTAATGGCTTTTAGTAAAGAGACTTCAAATCCCTGGTGATTAGTTTTGAGAAATATTCAACAAAGGTCCTCACACTATTCATCTTTGGCGAGAATCACCCTTGTGATAACTTTGGAAGATTGACAAGACCAGCCCTTGAACTTTTCAGATTTTACAACTTTGGTCCTTGTTATAATTTACAAACCAAACGGACCTATGTATTTTCATAAACCCAAAACACAAGTCCAAAAACAAACACAAACCACACACAGCCCACCCCTTGGCCCATTCTTTCTTTTGGCCCAATCACCCTCAGGCCCACTCCCCCGTTTATAACCAAAACCAGTCAAACCAGTTTGACACGTCCCTTCCCTCTCACCCCCACCACACCACTTGCCTGCAACCATCACCTCACCACCCCACCATCTCAGTCACATCCACCGCCCAAACCACTACCCTTACCTAACAAAACAAATGCATTTAATGCACCACCCCCCGTTGCATCTTCAAAGAGAAATGGTTATAAAACCAATTTGGCGCCAAAAATAAATTGAGGGCTAGGATCAATTCAAGTGATCCAATGGATGAGATTACAAGTGGGAAATGCTCAGAGGTCCTCCAAAACCCTAATTCCAAGCTATAAAAGGAAGAAGATGGAGCAATGAAGACTGTGTAGTTTTTAGTTTAAGTTTTCATGTCGAATTAGTATAATTTTCAAATTCAGTTGTATTTCTCAGCTTTAAAGTATTGTATTAAGTATTTTCAGTGTAATCTAAACTCATTTCAATCATCAATTTCAGTTTTCTTAGTTGAATTCAGTTTATGCATTTTCAAATTCAAAATTCTCACTTAGCTTAAAGCTTGTTTATCTCTGTTATTCTGGACTCAATAGATCATATAAGCTCCTATATAGCTTGTGTAAGCTATTAGAAACCTTAAAAACAGTCTAGGATCATAAAAATCAAAAATACAAAAAAAAATAAAGAAAATTCAGTGAAAAATAAAAAATTTGTTGAAGATGATGAAGATGGCTGGAGCAGGGTGAATTCTGGATGGCCTTGGGTTAGTGGTTCTGTGGAGAACCTATAGGAAGTGAATTTAGTCCTTGGTTCATTGTTCTAAGCTGGATTGCATCTTGTAAGCTCCATTTTCATTTTTTGCCATTTACTGTAGTAGTACTCATTTGCTGATCTTTCTGTGTTTTTATTGCTTATTTAGTGTCACTTAGTCATAATATTGCTTAAGTTGGTTTACTTGTTCACTAGAAATCCTTGTGCTCATATTTTCTCATATTGCCTAGTTTAGCTTAATCTGCTAATTTGAGTTCTGTGTGTTCCTTGTGGATCTTTACTGTTCAAATTGATCTCTAATACAGTTAATAAACTAGGTTTGATCATTAGCTTAGGAATTGTAAGCTAAAAATTCAGACTTGTAGTATAACTAGTGTATTAGAGGGGTGTTTGGTTCAGTGTGCATCACTGAGCTTGAGTTGTTTTTGTTATTGTTCTTTGTTGAAACACATCACTTTAGGTCCTTTTAGGTCTGTGGAACCATAAAAAAACCAGTGCTATTTGAACAAAAGTCAAAAAGCCTTTTGATCTCTTATTTTCTTTTCAATGTGAAGAATTTTTGGTACCATAATCTGTAATTCAGTAGAATAGTGGTTAGGCTTGCTTAATTTAGGTTCATTTTACCTCATTACAACATAATCAAGCATCTGGAACCATTTGAATCTCACCAAAGTCAAAGTGGTGCAAAATCTCAAAAAGTCAAAAGATTTCATATTCCGTGAAATGGTCAATTTTTCTTTGTGATCTCTAGGGTTTAATAGAGATTGGAAATACAAAGTTTTTGTTGTTCTGAGTTCTTTTGTTGCTTGTTTACCTTTTTCAAAAAGAAATTTGGAGTTTGAAAACCATTTGCTTATAAATAAGCAGTCTCAAACTAGCCTGTTTGACCCAAAACTTCCCTGTGCACAGACTTTCACCCAATTTCCTAAGCTTGCACAGAGCTTATTAGTGGGCCCTAGTGCATAATATATAGCTTTTTGGAAAGCCCATAAGCTCAACTTTAAGGTTCAAGTCTTGTTTTGCCATTTCTAGCTTATTTGATAGGGCTGCTTACAGCTTTTTGTTTGTCCCATCTTTCAGTGTACATTGAGTATTCAGTGTATACTAGCTTTTTCACAAGCTTCTCACAAGCTCAATAGTGAACCATAAGCTGTGCTTATTGGCTCATTGAGAAGCCTCCCAGGTTGGCTTATTGGGTCAAAAGCCCTTTTTGACCTTGAGCTTATTTGTGGACCCACAGAGGTCTGCAATAGCCCCCTTAGGTCTGTTTGTTTATGTGCTTTTGGATTTTGCTTATTTGCTTTTATTGCTTATTCAGTTCCTTTTGCTTAATTTTTGTGCATATAAGTTGTTTGCATCTTATTTACTAGCTTGTGTGTACTGTGTAGCTTATTAATAGCTTTTCTCATTCATAAAATAAAAAAAAAATCCATCTGTTAAGCTTTTTAAAGTGCAAACTGCTTATTTTTAAGTTCTAAAATTTTTTTCTTTATTAAAGTTCCATATTTTCAGTATATAAACATTTCTCAAAAAGAAAATCCAAAAAATCATCACTTTTAATAAAGTGATAGCTTCTATTTAAGCCATTTGGCTTATTGCTCAGCTTTTTCAAAAAGCAATTTTCATTTTTATAATTTTCATAAGTCACTGTTCACTTGTACTATTTCTAATAATTTTCTTAGATTTTTATCTGTTCATTTAGTATTTATAATAATTAATAATAATTAAAATAGTTTTAATTAAAAAATCAAAAATAAAATCTTCTATTGTTTAATTTTAATCACTAGTACTTTTTTATATTTTTCCTAGGTTTTATAATTCATTTAGTATTTTCAGAAATTGGTTTTATAATTATTACTGTTCATTTACTATTTATCTTAATTAAATTAGTTTAAATAGTTTTTAATTAGTAATTAAGTAAATAATTAATAAAATAGTGCAATAATAGTTTTTATAAACTATTTATAATTTTTTAGTGTTACTGTATTAGTTAATTAGTTTTATAAAATATTTGCTAAATTTCTAAGTCATTTTTAGTATTACTAGTAATTTAAATTAGTTAATTAGTTAATTAATAAGTAAGTAGTAATTAATTAATATTAAATTCAGAAAAAGACAAAAATATTTATTTTCAATTTTTACATTTCTTTTAAGTTATTTTAAAGGTTTAGAAATTAATTTTGCAATTTTCTAGTTTAAATTTGTAATCTTAATCATTTTTTTAGTTTAACTTTAATTAACTTTTAAAATAGTTTTATTAAATAATTAGTATTTAAATATTAAAATAATAAAAAAAAAACATTTTTCTTTTTTATTAAATTTTCTTTTTATTTTAAGTTTGTAAAAGTTTCATTTTCACCCCCTGTAGTTTATTTTTATGTAATTCCCATTTTTCCAGCACGCATTTGCATTTTTAGATTACCTGATTTTCAGTAATTGTTTATATCTGTTATTTATATCATTATCAGTAGTGTAAAATCAATCAAAATCATTATCTGGTTACTATTCCCTAATCACTCATTCCCAAAACGTTTCCAAAACACAATTTCAATCTCGCTGGGACATAACGACCCGGGGATACACTGTGCTTACACCGGATCATAAATTGATCTCTCCTCTCTCAGATTTGACTTGTTGACCACACCTGGTTAACTGGTTAGTTTGGGAGGAGTCAAACACGATGATATGATTGTTAAGGGATGACATATATAACTGTAATACCCGAAAGAGTATCTTAGCATAACTCTAACCTAAGTACGTTTATCCTAGAGGCAATACTAATAGTGGGGTTTTTATCCTAAAGGCAATAGTGGGGAATCTAACCTAAAGGCAATTCAGGGGTTCTAACCTAAAGGCAAGTCTAGGAATCCTAACCTAAAGGCAAGTCGGGAGTCTAAAGGCAAGTTTTGGGGATTCTAGTGGCACGAAGGACCTTTTGAAAAGTGGTTATAGTTTAGGAAAATCCTTTTGTTCTCTATAACCAAGGCTCTAGTACCAATCTGTAACACCCCCATTTTTCACTGATCGCAGCGGATTAAGTGTTTGGGGTATTACTTTATGGAAACAAAGACAAGATATAGAAAACGACTCGAAAAGAGACGTTTTAAAAAAAAGATGTTATCATTCATTTATTCATCAGAGTTTTTACAGTAAAAGATATACTTTTACCAAAAGAGAGGTCCCTAAGATACGGGTTTAGCCACAAAACTGATGAATGATAACTATACTGGACATTCTCATGTCCAGT
>LBNU01023197.1:0-10292 GCA_014162995.1 Artemisia annua
AAAAGTATTAAGTTCTAAGAGATTTTAAATCAAGAAGTTAAAATGGGAAGACCACCATGTTGTGATAAACTTGGTGTCAAGAAAGGTCCATGGACTCCTGAAGAGGATATAATGCTTGTTTCTTATGTTCAACAACATGGCCCTGGTAATTGGCGTCAAGTCCCTACTAATACTGGTAAGAATACGATCTACTAATTAAGTAATTAGTCAGTCATATTTTATAGTTTGGGGATGTGGATCTACTTTTTTAATCCATGATTTTTATACTAAAGTACTCCGTATAAAAAGACAAGTATTATATAGTTGTTTAATTTTTGCAATTTTTAATTACAGGACTCCGAAGATGTAGCAAAAGTTGTAGGTTAAGATGGACCAATTATTTAAGACCAGGAATTAGAAGGGGGGATTTCACTGATGATGAGGAGAAAATGATCATTCAGCTTCAAGCTCTTCTTGGTAACAAGTAAGTTATAATAATGTTTAATAAGTTTATTATAATAAAATATATAAAAATACATTTGTGGAGTATATTTTAAATCTAGGGTTTTGTACTAAGGTTTTGTTGTACCTCTATTGATCATGTGTTTCTATGGTTTCAGATGGGCAGCTATAGCTTCATATCTTCCTGAAAGAACCGACAACGACATAAAAAACTATTGGAATACACATTTGAAAAAGAAGCTACGAAAGCTTGAAATGGGGTCTGAAGAGCAGGATCTAAATCACGATAACAAAGATCGATTTGCTTGTTCAACAACATCATCCTCTTCTTCACACTGTATGTCAAGAGGCCAGTGGGAGAAAAGGCTTCAAACTGATATTCATTTGGCGAAACAAGCTTTGAGTGATGCTTTATCAGTTGATCGCAAACCTATTTTTGCGACACAAACTACAAAACCCTCCACACAAACACCTGCTTACCCTTCTAGCACTGATAACATAGCTAAACTACTTAAAGGGTTTATGAAAAAATCACCAAAGATAACCAAAACGAGTTCGAATTCTAGCACTCGTGAGTCGAGTGGTGAAGTGAATGTTCTTAGCAGCGAAAGCAAGTCTAATTCTGGGGTTAATTTGTCGCAAGCATTTGAGTCCCTCTTTGGTTTTAATCAATGTTTTGAGTCTCCAGACAATTCAGATCTTTCGCATTCTAACACGTCGCCAGAGGGAAGTATCTTCCAAGGGGAGAGCAAGGAAGAACTTCGATTTACGATGTTTGAAAATTGGTTGCTTGNCCGGGGTTAATTTGTCGCAAGCATTTGAGTCCCTCTTTGGTTTTAATCAATGTTTTGAGTCTCCAGACAATTCAGATCTTTCGCATTCTAACACGTCGCCAGAGGGAAGTATCTTCCAAGGGGAGAGCAAGGAAGAACTTCGATTTACGATGTTTGAAAATTGGTTGCTTGATGATCAAACAGTTGGTGGTGTGGTTGTTCATCAAGGAAAAGAAGATTTAACGAACTTTTCATTTGACGACGAGAACCCAAATTTTTTTGATAATTGATTTGTGTTTAGAAGGTTTTAATTCAAAACTTCATTCAACTATTAAATGAATTTACCATGTTGCGTTTATAGTCTTTTGGGGGTTAAATTACTTATTTGACATGAAAATGTAGAAGTACTCAAATTGTTTGGAATTGCAATGATAATGTAAAAGGATTACATCAATGATCTAATTATTATGCATTTACATCAAGGATTGCCATTGTGACAAACAACAGGAAGTGTAATTCGGACTAGTGATATAGCATTTTCATTATTTATTTATTTATTTATTTATTGTCTATTTAATTTTATGTGATAGCTTAGTCATGTTATTGTCAACAGTGAGTTGATTACTCTAATTACAACAAGTAAACAAAATATAAATAGAAAATGCAGCTTGATGGCGCCTATCACTTTCTAGGATCTTTAGTAAAGATTTTGTTATACGACTTTTCGCTACATGTGTTTATGAGTTTAAATGTCATCCTAATCCATGCTAGTTATTGATATAAATTATCAAATACACTTTGTGGCGAGTTAAGCTTACGCTTGATAGTTTTCGAGTTCCAGCCATTGACAACTCTGCTCCAACTTCATAAGTTAAAAAACTTATAAGGTATGTGGATTAAAAAATAAAATCACATTTTGTTAGAAGTTTAGATCTTAATATATGTTACATGAGACTAAATTCAATTCTAAGGGTCAAGGATGATCTAAATGCCCTTTCTTTTAACAGGCAGGAAATTTTATTACATTCTCTCTTAATCTTCCGATTGATTGATCATAAAAGAAAAAAACGTACATCAAAAGGTCATCAAAAAACTGTACCACATCCTAGTAAAGGACGGGATATGAAGTGACAAACTCGAACATGTGAAAGTGGATATTGTAAACTCGAGTAAAGTAGAATCATATTGTAAACTCGAATATCATATCGAGTAATGAAAGTGGATAAGAACACATGAAGAAATTAAATATATATGCACGAGAAATATGACTTATTATGAACTTGGTAATTAACTTTTGGGTTTCGATTTCTTCATTTGTGTGAATTAAATATATCAAATTGACAAATAAAAAATGCGTAATGGAAAAGACAGTGAAGAGTATGAAGAAATATGTGGGCAGAAAGGATGGAATTGAATGGCCATCAAAAACCTGCAACTTCGGTCTTTATTGCATACATGTGAAAGTGTTTTCGTATTTATAGCTCTTTTAATAAATAAATAGAAAATATATCTATAAAAGTAATCATATATAGTAGACATTGTGTTTTCAAATACTACTAACATTTAAGAAAGGAATATAAAGAAAATGAAGCGAAACAACAAAAGTTGTGTTATCAGGTATGATTTAAGGAGGAAAAGAAAAGAAAACAATGACTATAAGAGTGATTTGATGGATTTTGAAGTAAAATACTTTTCTCAAAATTGGGAAGAATTGAAAATGTTTACTTCTTCTCTCTTTACTTTTACTTACAAAAAAAAACTTGAGAAATGAGCATAATGACTATCAGGGACGGAGCTTGCACGTTTTTTTGGGGGGCCGAAAACACTCGAATACAAAAAACAGTTTCTAATATATAGAGCATCTAGTGTTTGTGTCGCGAAGTCGACTTTTGCATAGTTTCAGGATTGATTCAAGTCTTTGTGTTTTGAACTTTCTTATAATATCCTACAAAAGATGTAACCGATATATATTTAGGAGCACATTTAGTATTGAACTTTCTACCGCATCATTTTTTTGAAAGCATTAAATAAACTAAGGCTATGGATAAACAAGTTAAATCGAGACACTGGAATCCCAAAATACTAACTATGTTATATGGAAGAAGAAAAGAAATAATTATAAAGAACAAATGAAAAAGATGAGCCAAAAGATACGTCGTTGGTGTTATCGATGGATTAAGCTAAGAAAAAGAATTTGCAAAATATAAATTATATGCGCAACTTTAGTCTTCAGATTTAATGGTTTAGCTCTTCACGTAAAGCTTTTGAAATTTTATTCCCAAAAATGAGGAGAGGAGAAGTTAAAATTACTCATACACATGATACACTTTTACATGAATAATACAAAACTTACAATTACAACCCAAGCTTTTGTGGGAAGTCATGACCCATTCCCCCTCTGAATCTTCCGTCTATGATGACTGTTTTGATTAATGGCCGTTTTGTATAAATTACGTATTTCACTGGTAACATAATTAATCTGCTTAAAAAAAGCACGTTTTGATTATTGACCGTTTTGTATAGTGAACATATATTTTAAAATCCATCAATTATTCATTAGTAATGCATGAGATTATTATATTCAGTTGTCCAAAAAAACCCTAAACCCTACACGTTATATAATACAAGAGGTGTTTCTATTAATTAAATACTTACGAACCCTTTAATAAGTCAACATTAAAAAATTAAACCATGACTTATCTTAACGTAATAATAGATAAGAAATTGAGTAATAATTTGAAAATTTAAGCATGTGTCATTAAAACACACTTAAGTTATAAGAAACTAGCTATAAGAGCATCCACTATGGTGGTTTATGAAAAGGTTTATAAAGTTATGAAGAGGTCTAAAGCTTGTAAACCATAGTGAACATCTATTTCAAGCTTATGTGGCATGAAAAAGTCTAGGATGTTTAACCTCTTCGTAATTTAATGCATTTGAATTATGTGAGATGTTTATAAAACTTGAAAAGGTTTATACATAATGGGGATAGGTTTATAAAACAAAAAGATGTATAAATTAATGTCAAAATACAATTATAAACCTTTAAAAAGGTTTACCATAGTGGATGCCCTAAGTTCTGTCAATGCACATACTTTACACGCCAATCAAATTTATTTTAAATTCAATATTTCACACACGGGGTTCAGACAATAATTACAACTAATAATTATATTTTAATTAAATCTGCTTGGTTTGTACTTATAAGTTGTGCTTTCATTTTGATGTTTACAATTTCGTACATCTACAAATTTTTTATATTACAATTAAATTAATTTATCATTATCCGTATTCAAGTTTGATAGTGTATGAGAGTATCAGCTCAAATGACTAAAGCCCATATGCCCAAAACAGGACCAAGACAGGTCAATAACAAACATAAACTGTCACACTCATCCTGGGAAGCAAGTTCCTAGGCCTGATAACAGACAAACCAAGCTTGTACAAATACATCTAAGCAAAATACAGACTGAGATCTTATCCCAAAGAGCCATTACGCAACGTGTAATCCTTAACTCCTCATTTGGATGTCCACCGTGTGGACCATCCTTAACCATTATATCACATTCGTGGGTGGCACAAAACCTTAAATGCATCCCTATAAATATCGGATCATTAAAATGAGCCAAGTTTAATTCATTCGAGGCTAATCAATCTTCACACACCACAAAACACACTTAAAAGTAGTATGTGAGTGTTATACCAACTCTTGATCCTGGATATTATCTTGGGGTCCTTACCGAACCGGAAAATCAAACATACGATTATCATCAATCACACCCCAAAATAATGGCTACGTAACGTACATAAACATTGTGCCATCCGTGTTATACGCAACATAAAAAGCTTTTATTTTTTCATTTTCTCGCATATGAAAATTCAAAAACCTTAATTTTTATCACAAAAACCCCGATTCATAGTTACGAACCTTGTTTCACAACCATAATGAATAACTAAAACTCACTTACATCTCAAAAACAATCACAATACTCAACACGCTTTGCGTACACATGATCCAAACATGGATTCAGGGCAAAAAGCGAAATAACAAGGTACTCGAAAATTGGACTCCAACAACTAAGGAAGAATTTCCTTGGGAAGGGTTACGTCCGTCTAAGGATCCAGTGGTTATCATAATGATAGTTGCTTCGCACAGAATTAGTATAATATACATGGAGGCAGCTCAATCAACATCATGTACAACCATTGTTAAAAGTAGCTACCTGACAATGTCGGAAAACTAATCCATCCGGTAACTATTCCGCTCATTGGATTCTCGTTTGAGAGGTCCATACCTAAGTGTGTAATTCACCTAAAAACCACAGTTGGAACTCCCCCATTGTCATGAATAGTTGTTATGGAATTTCACGTCAAAAAATCAAGTTCCAAATACAACATTATGCTCGGCACAAAAACAATACAACAACTATGTGCGAAGGTTTCGATGATCAGGTCACATGTGCAATCCCCATCTAAGTTAGCGATAGCCACAATCAGGAACGACTATCTAAGAGAAGATGTGGATTTGGCAGCAGTTGACAACATGACAATCAGGGAGATACAATGGGAAGCTCTGCTTGGAGATAACAAAAATGAAGAAAAGGTGGTAATCGAAGAAAAAACCTTGATCAACCAATCGTAACTGGAAAACACCTCCCACTCCATGTAAAAAATCAATTCGTTTAATTACTAGGCAATAGCCTTATATTTTTCCATGGACACCAGGTGATATGTTACTTAGGGTTATAGGCAAGAAGAAGAAATTGATTGTGGTGAGACCTTTGCCCCTGTTACAAGAATTGAAGCCATCGGGATCTTCATTTCTTATGCCACTTACATTAACTTCAAAGTATACCAAATGGATGTCGAATGTGCATTCCTTAATGTCAAATTTAAAGAAGAAGTTTATATTCAACAACCCCTCAGATTTGAAAGTAATGAGTTTCCTAATCATGTGCAAACTTGAAAAAGCCCTTTATGGCCTGAATTCCTGAAACAAGAAGCAAGAGCATGCTTATGAAGCTCTATTTTCCTTTTTAATTCAAAAAACATTTGTTGGAGGTAAAACTTACAACACCTTGTTCATCTACAAAACCAAAGCTGATGTAATACTTGTTCAAGTATATTTTGATGACATAAATTTTTGGTCTACAAATAATAAACTTTGTAAACAGTTTGAAAAACTGATGACGAAAATATATGAAAAGAGTATGATGGATGAACTTACATACTTCCTTTATTTTCAAATCAAACAACTAAAAAAGGAATTTCTATTTGTCTATAGAAATATATCAGGGACTTACTCAAAAAGTATGAAATCTCTAATAGTTCATCGGTAAAGACACCCATGGTTCCTTCAAACAACTTAGGTCCTGATTTAACTGGAAAATCAGTCAACGAGACTCAGTATTAAGGAATGATTGGGTCACAGATTTATCTGACTGCTGGTATGCCTGATATCTAATTCTCAACATGTTTACATGCAAGACATTAGACCAATACAAAGTAACTCACATGATTGTAGTAAAGAGAATCTTCAGGTACCTGAAAGGTACTCAATGCCTTGGTCTCTGGTATTCAAGATGTTTAGGCTTTGACCTAAAAGGATACTCAGACTTAGACTATGCTCGCTGTAATATGGAATAAAAAAGCACAAAAGGTGCATGTTAACTTCTTGGTGGAAAATCGATTTGTTGGAGTGCAAAGAAGCAGCAGTCAGTGGTTATGTCCTCAGCTGAAGCTAAATATGTAATTGCTGCTGGATGTTTTGCAATCATTATATGCATGAAAAGTCAGCTATCAGACTATGAAATAGTATATAACATGGCATCCATCTTTTGTGACAACACTAGTGCAATTGCCATATCCACCAATCTTGTACTTTACTATAGAACCAAGGAAATTAACATCTTGTATCACTTCATCAGGTATCATGTCATACATGTGATATTGAACTATACTTTATTCCCACTGAATATCAGCTTGCTGATATATTTTCAAAACCTCTGGATGCACATACAATCACAAGGTGGAAGCTGAATTGGGAATGTTAAACGTTGTTAGCGAAATTAGAAAAGTTAAATGCAGGTTGATTGATTGTGGAATCAAAATAAGTTTCAATTGAATTGACTTGTGCCTTACCAGGGTTCCTGTTAAGAACTCCTTCTCAATTTCTTGATCGATTCACTTTGCTTGTTCAATGCATCCTGTCATGTCGAATTTTTTTATTATATCCTCAACTTCCTTATGCCTTATTGCCGATTATTTTATGCATTTCTTTAGTGTTTCGTACAAATGTAATCTTTTCTCCCCTCCTTCAGGCTTGTTCTCATTATGGGAATAGTATCCTGGAGCTCTTTGTATGTACCCATTTACATTACCTGAGAAAGGTCGTCCATAAAATTCCCCATACTTGACTTATTCAATCTGAACTTCATCTTTCAATGGGTAATCTTTGGCCAAATGATATCCATGACATATGTCACAACCAACTTGAACTGCGTGAACCTTTTCTTTAACACTGGTAAGATCACGACCCAGTTTGTCGAGTTTGGCAGTGATAGTGGCTAATCCTGCAGAATTTTCCACTACTCTTCTACATCCATTGGCATCGTCGTGCCATATTTAGGAATGATCAGCCATGTCTTGGATAGCTTTCTTACCATTAGTTGGAGTCATCTTTGGAATGAGACCTTGTGAGTCTAGCATTTGACAAGTCGGCATGTCAAGTCCCTTATAGAACACCACTACCTCTTGCATCGGATTCAAATCATATTGTAGACATTTAAACAGTAAGCTCTTGTATCTTTCTCATGCTCTGTAAAGAGTTTTATCAACTTCTTGCTTGAAGTTGTAAATCTCCTCTATTTGCCTTGCAGTCTTCGAAG
This sequence comes from Artemisia annua, assembly GCA_014162995.1. NCBI lineage: Eukaryota > Viridiplantae > Streptophyta > Magnoliopsida > Asterales > Asteraceae > Artemisia > Artemisia annua. Next base: position 8,102 of record LBNU01023197.1, read on the forward strand.
TTGGACAATATTTAGCAAGAAACTAGCTTATTTTTTAGAATTTCCCATGTAGTAATAAAGCCAGTTGGCTCGCTCTTAAGCCATCTTCTTGTTGCTCCAATTAGGGTCTTTGGAAAGATAGTAAGCATGATTTGATCTCTGGTTACTTCCGGAAGGTTAAACATATCACAAATTTCCAAAACCTTCTCAATGTGCTCATTAGCATCCTCATCATCCTTACAACTAAAGGTAGTATCTGATGAACTCAAATAAGCACATATTATTATCATCATTTATCCTATTTATTTGACTTGTTTTACTTTATTATGTATGAGAATCGGTACTTTAATGTTTACTTTAGTGATTCTCAGGTAAAAACAGGTAATAGGTGAAACTTGGCGATTTTGGACTAATTATGGAGCAAAACGGGCAAGATGTCAAAAGTCTACTGAAATCCAGAAGATGCGCCGTATCTCTCTCAACAGATACGTTGCAATATGATACTTAGATAAATTCGAAGACTATTACCTGACTTTGAAGAATGCGCCGCATGGAATTCTACCATGCGCCGCTTATGAAATTTTGGTCAACGAAGAAGATCAAGCTTGTTCTACTCCAGATACGCCGCATTATGCTTCTGATATATGGCGTATCACTATCAAGACTTCACCAAATACAATCCAAGATACTAAAGGACATGCGCCGCATAAAGATTCAAGTTATGCCTCATCTGAAGACGGTGTACGAATATTCCAAAATATATTAATCTTGGACCCCACGCGAAGTTAAGTAAATGCGCCGCATCTGCTCATTACATGCGCCACATCGTATCCTAAGACAGAAACTATAAATACCCCAAGACCTAGACGAATTTTATGTGCAACATAACCCTAAGGAGCCGAGTTCAGTCAAAGAAGCAACACAAGACACACCCCAAACGAAGATATTAGAGCTGTAAGAAGGTCCTGCATGTATTTAATTCATTAAGTAGTTTTGTTTTATTGTAATAGTACACTTAATTTCATCAGGATAGATGGGCATATGTATGTGACTACAGAAAATCATACATACCTCTTCAAAATTGCTTTCCCATCAATTAAAGTTTATATGATGATGTCTTTGGTGACTTATATTAGTGCTTTGATAACCTCTGTGTCTAGCTGAGCTTTGCTTGGGCTGCCATACCCCTTCCTCGCCTATTTAATCTGACGTCTTTGGATGAATAGGATAGTCATAAGTTATCATTAAGGGTGGAACCGCCGATGTGATTAGAGCCAACGAGAAAGATTTAATTACATACACTTCATATAAAACTAGCAATAAAACAAGTGACAAGCTACTTAATTATCAGGACAGGTCTTCTTATAGTTTCTATTATCTATCTGTGTACGTGTATGCTATTCGCTGATTCGTGCTCATTAGTTTAATTTACTGTTTAACTCAACCAATATGTGCCAGTCTCTCAGGCTGAACCCTCTTGCGTTAGATTAGGCTGTAAAACTAACTTAGGATATTAAAATACTGATTAAGTTAATTAGATAAATCGTTCCACTCTTAGTGATCGACACTCTACTTACCATTATATACAAACTGACCGGGTACATTGCTCGTTAAGTGTGTGTGTTATTGATAATAAGTCGGCTAAATATAAATGTAAAACTTGAGTAGGCATTAACACTGCTAAACCGCAACAACACATCACGCGCATCAGTATCCCTTAGCTCTTTCAGAATGTGACATTGATTTCAAACGGGATGTTATCCTTAATCTAGGTCGCACAACTCCTGCACCATGATTGGTACGAGTCCTTGCCATGTACTTTTCCATAGTCATATCATTAACGTATGCCAATATCAGTAGTGCTAGCAAGCTAAAAGTAAACCAAATAAACTATAAAATAGACTTAAATGAAATTAAAAATAAAAGCTTTGCTTTCATTTCAAAACTTCTATATGTTGTATAGTTAATGACCCTATACGCTATATATAGCTTACATCGTATATTATTGGAGAGTTTATGATGTATGTGTGCCCTATCAAGAAAAAATTTGTGGAAAACTAGAAGGGGGGTTGAATAGTTTACCTCTTTTTATCGTTAATTATCTTGTTAAAATCTTATTGAAACTTTCGTCTAAACAAGATTTAGATTTGACGTTATATCAAAGACAATATGAATGTAAGTATGCAAAAGATAAAGGAAGGAACAATCAAAC
>LBNU01023198.1:2101-21838 GCA_014162995.1 Artemisia annua
TTGATGTCGTCTGGAACCTGCGCACTAAGAATGAAACAACACCGTTAGGCTTATCGAGGGATTGTTTCCCCCGATTATCCTCCGGCGTGAGAGTAAGTAATCGTAGTTAAGGTTGTAGGGATTTAGGGTTACGTGAGTAATCGTACCTTTGTGAGGGTTAGGTTCCCTCTATTTATAGGCAAGTAACCGATAAGGGTTACTTGCTCCTTACTCCAAGGCGTATCCGCCCATATCGGAGATTTGATAGATATCCTCCCAATTTAGAAGATATCCTATAATTCGTTCCATAAATACGTTTTGGGCTTTTGGGCCTCGTGGGCTGAAGCTACGTATTTACGCACGTTATGGCCCGCACGTTGTGGGCTATCGCGTCGGTATTGTTTACCAAACGGGTCCATGACCCGGTGTAGACTATACGTCATCACTATAACTAAAACAAGATATTGGAAATAATTTGTTGTGTCCGAATACTGGGATGTATGGATGATGAAGGACGATGGTGTTACAAAATATCTTACTATGATGTTCTGCATTGATTCGAATGTTCATTTTGATGATGTATTAGAGCTAAGGAAGAATGGCAAAGCTATAATTAAAACAAGATATTGGAAATACTATTAATTTGATCCCATAATTCAAGTTTATGATCCCTGCTCAAGACGTGTCAATGATATCAGAATTCCAATTCCCTTCTCAGGACACGATGATATTGGAAAGACTACTACTTTGTTATCTATAAGCTCCTACATGGAAAGCCTACTTCTGCTTGATCAGTAATTTGGTTTCATCATTATTAAAGACGGTCATGATAGCAATACTGCAAAGTATAGAGATTAGTGTAAGTTACTCGTATTAAATAGTGCGTGCAACTTAATGTTTGTCTTGTAGTGTTTACAATCTTAGTGATGATGATCTCTATGTGATGTATCTCTTCTTGATCACATGAATATGAAAATTTTGCCACTGGTTTAAATGTTTGGAATGTAACTTATCCGGTAATGCTACATATTTATGTCTCAACTAGGTAACTTAATGTATGGCAATGAACTAGTTTGACAATTTAACTAGGAATGATATAATAAGACAACTGAAGTAACTGTGATACCTACCATGCACTTCTAGTATCTATTCCTTGATTTGCCTGATAGGTGTTACTGCTGGAGTGCTGGTTACTCCAAATAGTCGAGATCCTCTGTTATCCCTACCTGAAAATCACACGGTGAAGCCGGTATCTGGTTAGACAGCATACATTTTCACAAATTATACTCCGTAATTTATTGTTTATTTCTTATTCGCAAATATCAAGATAAGTTGAGTAGTTTTAGCAAGCATCAGAATTGCAGCAAAAAATGACAGCAATGAAGCTCCTCTTGGGATTTTTTATAACGAGGGTACACAAAACTATAGGTGGCAATTCGGACCCTTATACTTATGAACTGGTGAATTCGGGTTACGATTATGACTTATCTTTAACGGGCTGAACGTGTACAAAAACTCAAAAGGAAACGGGTCAACAGGTTGGTCCAATCGACACCCAAAATGTATTTTCAATGCATAAAACTGCCTAATCATTTATATATATAAATTGTTAATAAGTTAATATAATGTTTTAATCATATTTAAAAACAGTAAGTCTTTATAAAAGGTTTCAAAAATTGCACAAAAAAGTGTGATGGGTCAAACCAGCCTACCCATTATAACCCCTACCACCATCACCTAACCCAACAGACACCTGATCTGCCCGTTTACCCGCCTTATGGACATCTATTAGTTATTCATAATTATAAGGTAGTATGTAGGAATAGCAGTGATATCAAATGAGTTGTGAGATAGTAAATTACTTGCGTTCCAAGATGGTTCAGGGAAACTATAATATACCTCATTGTACAAGTGTTCAAGTTGTTCTTTGGCCTGAGGGAAATTCTTTGAGCACCACTGACGCATTGTGAAGATATTGTCTGCGGAATATTCGTATGACACTGTTAGAGATAAGTGAATAACTGAGGTGAAACTAGAACTTTATGTGTAGAAGCAAGGAGGTCGAACCTGTCCATCTGTTAGCGGCTTCATGGGCCACTTTAGTAGCTTCCTCTGAAATCAATGATTAACATTTCAGCATGTTTAGTTAATATACAGACTTTAATTTCAAATAAAGGTCTTCTAAATGATTAAGAAACAATATAAATGAAGGAAATAAGGTAATTATTATATTACTCATTGCTTCAAATGTAGCTGGATCATTGTCTGCAAATTGTCCCAATTCTGCCTGAAATTTTGATTTATAAGCTGTTATGGTATACAGTATTTTTGAAGTTATCTAATGATTAATAAAAAATAAACAGATCGTGACCATACTTTCAGGCTGTGATACTTTTGTTCAATGGCTTTGAGCTCAATCAAAGCCTCTTCTCGCGCATCCTGGTCATGGTTGATGTTAGAAAGTATTAGTCATAGAAATACCCAGAAATTGCTTCAAAATCCTATTTAGAATAGTAAAAGTTAAGTCACCAACTTACCGAATCCTCACGGCCTTTCTTCAGGGACACACATTGCTCCACAAGCTCTACATGTCGTTTCTTGCTGCTTTGAAGCTCTGACTCAAGTTTCTTCGTCACGTTTCTTAGCTGTTAAACAAAAAGGCACGAAGAAGCAAGACAAATATCAACAATAATGATTCAACAAGATAGTTTTATGGTATGGACACAGAAATTATTTAAATTTAGTTAAATATCGAAGTAAAAGCTTAATGTACCTGGTTTCCAGCACAACTAGGAAGACACCAAAAGTATACCTGAAATGTTATGAGATTAATAAAGGGTTTGTCGTTTAAGAGGTATTACTTTATTAGTTTATTTAATTAGTACCGTGTCCAGAGGCCTTTCTTACCGAGGTTCCTATCTTGTCCTTTGAGACCAGGTCATCATCCACTAGACTTTGGACAACGTCTTTGACAGACTGACTAATGACGCCTTTCCTCGGTCCCAACTTTTCAAGTTCCTTCAGCTGACATTTGTACACAGAAAGCATGCATTAGCATAAGTTTCAAACAAAACAGAATGCCACCAAAAGTGTTTACACGCATACAAATAGAACTGAATGAAGCACTCGATCACATAGAAGTATATCAATGAAATCCGAACCTATAATAGAACAATCTATCTTTAAATGACTCTCAAAAGACAAGCAGAAAACTCTATTATGCAAAACATTATTCTGGTTAAGTGGTTATATGCTAAAACGTGCATCATGTATTAGGCTAGTGAGTTTGCTTTTGTTGTTACTTGTTAGGAAATTTATAACGGTCGATATGAAATCACAACAACTTTTGGCTAACAGTGATACTACTGAACCAAACAAAGGAAATACTTATGAATTAAGTTTTCCAACAAAGAAATCTATAGCATACAAAAGATAAATTGAAGAGCAAATCAGGAACATAGATTAAGCATATAATTATAGTAATAGTATACAAATATGAGTTATATATGATATCCTATACTCACCAGGTAAAAGTCTTGAGAGTCATAGAAGATCTCAAGCATCTTCTCCCGCTTCTCTTCCAGTGACAAACCTCTTTTCTTAGACTACATCAACATAAAAATGAATTAACTTACGAAAGATAAACTAACAACAATACTCAAGCTCATTTATAATTAATCAAATTTTTACAGAACACAAAAAATCGATCCACAAATGAAATATGTTACTTACGAACGCAAACAATTACAACAAATCTAAGAAACTGATGCTACCGTATTCAACTAGGCCTAGATGCTTTGCTCTGCGATACTAAACCATTTTACAGCAGCACATTTCACAACCTACAAAAACTTCATTTTCACGCTAGCAATTCCCATCACACTTACTAGTTAACAATCATACATTGACACATAAAAAATCGAATAGTTTCACCATAGTCACACACATAAAAAAAATCGACTCAACAATACACAAACGCACAAACACGCAACCTCAACAACACACATAATGAACTAGTGCATAACATTGACCAGTTAATGAACTGATTCGACGTTACATTAACATCCCGAATTAACAAATACCATAAACTGAATTAACTATCATTGTCTCACTGTCTGGTTACGAAACCAAACCACCTTCTGGATACTCTTGGTGCTTTGCTTTATGAAACTAAGCCATCTTACTACGTATAGCATAACTTACAGTCTAGCAAAACTTCAAAGAATATAAAAAAGTTCATGCTAAACGCCAGATAGCAAAAGACATTATTCATTCTACTGCACACTCCTTCTTGGACTTGCTAATCAACAATCTCATTATTAGCTCTTGAAAGTTTCGACACATACCACTAGTTTCATCATATTTACACACACACAAAAATAAATAAATAAATAAAATAAAATAAAAAGTTGACTCCAAATCGAAAATGGACAACACACCAAACTTATAAAATGAACTTCTACAAGTTACCAACTAAACCAGACTAGTGCACAAACCGAACCAGTAAATCCAAGCGTTAAACTAAAATCGCATCAACACATATCAGAAACTGAAAAAAGCTGTCGTTGTCTCGCAGTCTCACTGTCTGGTTACAAAACTACCGCAACGAAAAACCTAAACAACTTTCCACTACTCTGTTTGAATCTTCATCAGCTAGCTTAACAATACATTTACTACATACGTCAGACAATCAGAATGAACACGGACTTATATAACAAACAGGTTACCTCATCAGCAAATTCACAATACGCTACTTCCGAAAATAACATCAGCGCAAAAAGTAGCTACATATTTCACTTGGCACAAATCTCAACCGATTCAACAATAAGACAAGCTTCTATAGCAACATATATGAACCAGCTAATCCACTAATTCGACGTTAATCTAAAACCGCAACGAAATAAACATAAACAACTTGTATAATAGTTGCGATTTGCGAAATAAGTGAGTCGGCACAAAAAGTAACTACAAATCCGATAAATTACTGCTTGTGTAACAAATTTTGACCTAAAAAACTGATTTAATTCTTCAATAGATTCAAGATGACGTCAGCACAACGATAAACGATGAAAGTAATAAATTAGTTGTTCAAATAGATTCAATATAGTAAAAGTTAAGAAGATGACGTCAGCAGTGTAAATTGATTGATTTTGGCGGGAAGGTGAAATGAAAAAAATATCTGGGTTTTGAAATTTGGGGGGGTGTTTGTTTGGGTATGAAGTTCCATACAAACACCAGTTGTGCCTACTCGTTTTAGTTTGTTCGATTCATTCGATATTTGATATTCGAGTCCCAAAGCTACAAATTATCATGCAAGTTGTGTAATATGCTTGTCTAGTTTAATACATAAAGTTTTATATTGTTTTTGGTATATGGTTGTTTAGTTTAATAACTTTAATTATTGTAATGAAATGTTATATACTTATATGGACTGGACTATGTTAATTTAACAGTGTGGTGAAAGCCGGTGTGTGTATAAGGGGAGAATGATTAAATTAAATGTTTTATCAAAAAAAAAAAAAAAAACGTGAGAAACTAAATATAGCAGGCTAAAATGTCATTAACTATTGTCACGTCAAATCCCCTATGTTACAGGGCTACAATAAAAAGATTAACCAAGTTTATGAATTTAATAGAAAATTTAAAAAATGAGCGCCTACAAAAGGTTGGAGGCTTAAGTTGCTTAGACAGTAGCCATACGTTGCCTAAATGTTTTGAAATGCATTTAAAGTGAGCATGGTATTTTTAAAACTTTATTCAACAAAATATGTATTTTTAAAATTAACATGTATATACCACCTCACGTATCATCCCTTCTTTCTTTTCATATAAGAGAGATAAAGAAAAAGAAAAGATATATGTAACTATGTAAGACCATGTTCCTTTCTACTTGACTATGTAATATTTCACTCATTAGGCTAGCCCACGGTGCGGTCAGCTATGATATAATTTTGCCTTTAATAGGTTCATCTACAGCAGGCCGTGAGCACGGTGGGGACGGGCTTCCCAAAAAGCCAGCCCGGGCCGAGGTCAGTATAGAATGTTAACACATTATTTAGCTAATTATTTCCTGTTCTTTGTGTAGAATCACAAATAAATACGCATGAAAGATGAGTATCATGGTTGCATCTATGTCCTCATCTCATTCAATATCATCGTTGCTGACACTTTCATGGATGTTGATGATGTATGATACGAATTGGCCATACCACACAAAGGAACGTTTACAAAATTTCAGCATCATCGCCTCGAGGAACGCGCGATGGTGTCAACAAATCGACACGAATAATACGATATCAGTGAAACCAATACCATAAGAATAAGGAGCAATATAAATGAACCGACGTGAAGGAAGTCATATCGAGCCGACTTTGAAAAACATTTTTCACCTAATTACACTTTTATGGTTTCCTTTGCTCTTTGTTGGTTCTTTCAATCCGAGTGATGACATCGGAACCATGCCATGCCTCATTACCGTCACCGATAAGAGAGTCGCCAATGAGCTCGGACGAAATTTATTTTATTTTTTATTTTTATTTTTTTTACTATATTATTTTTTTAGATCTCTTAAAAACTTGGTAACACACTGACGATCATGAATATGTCATACGATGTTAATTGGCTGCGAATTAATGAACTTCTCAATTACGAGGTTTTATGATTTTGTGATTAAATACTTTTTGTGTTAAATACTTTTCTGAAATGTCATGGTCATCCAAAAAAGTCATGGCCAAATATTGCTAAGGACCATAATTGGTACCGAATCATGCATCATGTTTTTGGAAAATCAAGAGGGTGCACTTGTAAGTCTCGTTTAGTAACGAGAGTTTCTATATAATACATATCATCCATCGTAGGAGCTGAGTTACTGCCAATACTCAAATTGTATAAAACTATCATTAACTTTCATTTTTCAGTTAGTCAATCTCTTGTAATCATTTCCTTCTACTTGTAACTGCTCTTTGAACATTTCATCTATCCATAACAAATCCGTTTGGCTTAATCTCGAGTTGCATTCTCTTATTTTGATTTGTGTTAGCTAAATTGTTCTTATTCGAATTCATTCTATAAGTTCATATCAAAGGAATATGATAAACTACGGACGAAAGATAAGAAACCTGAACAAGTTGTTCGACATGCATCATACTCCTTGGAAAGTCACCAAGTCGGTAGTATCCAACTGCTAGCAGATATATATTTTCTGCCACTTGATTTGGGTTGCATCCAACAAATTGAGTTTGCAAACACAAATTCAGTTAATTTCCAAAATTCTTGGAACTCGGAATAAGTCCGATAAGATGTTTCTCATCCTCAAATTATTAGCAAATAATTCCAAACCTATAAAGATAAACGTTTAACTAGTTTCTTTTAAATCTTCATTCTATTGTTTTTCATGGGTTTTGTTGCAAGGTGATAACTTTTGGCAACTATACAAAGAGAAAAACATAAGATCACAGATGATAGAAGAAAAGGAGTGTTAGATAGGTTAGTTGGCCCAAACCCAATAGTGGTTTGGGTCCATTAGGTTTAGAGTTTGGATTATGCTACTTATTATCGAAACTATGTATTTAGTATAAATACACATGCTATTTCATATGTAATGCATTCGATCAATAAAACTATTTGCTATCTTTCATCGGCAACTATACAAAGAGAAAAACATAAGATCACAGTTGATGTTTAGGATAACAACTGTATTCTTGATTCTTTTTCGTTATAAGCAATTCTTTGTATAGTTTAATAAAAGGTAGATTCATCTATAACCGTGCATATATGTTTCATGTTCTAGACAGAAGTTGTTGTCCAAAATGAATGAAGTTATCACAAAAGTGTGTTTTGATACTTTATCTTTGAGTGGTTAATTATTGAACTTCTTTGTTTTTCTAACCCTATGCCCCTGAGTACGTTTAGGATTTGAATTATAATCGTCTTAGAAGTAGCTTACACGAGATAAAAAAATCACATGGGCCAATATTTTGGGGAAAAAAAATTAAATAAATAAATAAAATTGAACCGACTTCAATTCCCATTGAGAATAAGAGGACATTATAAATATACACATTCAATCCACACGTTCCAGCCGATTCAATTAAAAAGAAAACGAAAAAAAAGAAGCCTCTAAAGCTTTGATGCATTCAGCATTGAAATCAAAAACAGAATCTTTTTCTAAAAGTCTAGTCATAGGACGTGATATTTTCGAAAAATCTTTGATAAAACGGCGGTAAAAACCGGCATGTCCTAGAAAACTTCTAACGGCTTTAACGTTAGTCGGTGGTGGTAATTTGGCGATAACATCAATTTTTGCCTTGTCTACTTCCATTCCTTTACTTGATATTTTGTGTCCTAACACAATTCCTTCAGTAACCATGAAATGGCATTTTTCCCAATTAAGAAATAGATGTGCAGCTTCACATCTTTCAAGCATTTTATCGAGATTGGAAAGACAGGTTTCAAAAGAATCACCAAAAACAGAGAAGTCATCCATGAAAACTTCCATAGATGTTTCAAGCATGTCTTGGAATATTTCGATCATACACCTTTGAAAGGTCGCAGGTGCATTACATAGACCAAAGGGCATACGCCGATAAGCGTAGGTTCCAAAAGGACATGTAAATGTGGTTTTCTCTTGATCGGCTGGATCGATGGGGATTTGGAAATATCACGAAAAACCATCAAGGAAGCAAAAGTATTTGTTCCCTGCTAATCTTTCGAGCATTTGATCCATGAATGGTAGAGGAAAATGATCTTTCCTGGTGGCTTTATTCAGTTTTCTGTAATCAATACATACTCGCCATCCAGTGACAGTTCGAGTAGGAACTAATTCATTCCTTTCGTTGGTCACTACGGTCATTCCTCCTTTCTTCGGAACACAATGAACTGGACTCACCCATGGGCTATCCTCGATAGGATAAATGATTCCTGCGTCAAGAAGTTTGATTATTTCCTTTTTAACCACTTCTTTCATATTTGGGTTGAGTCGACGTTGTCTTTCTACAACAGGTTTAGTACCTTCTTCACAATTGATTTTGCGTTTACAAAAATCTGGACTAATTCCTGGTATGTCAGAAGTTTTCCACGCAAAAGCGCGTTTATGCTTCTTAAGAACAGAAACGAGTCGTTCTTTCTGATTTGTTTCGAGCAACGAAGATATGACTACCGGAAGAAGTGAATTTCCTTCTAAGTAGGCATATTCGAGATTATTGGGAAGAGGTTTGAGTTCCAAATCGGTGGGTGGTTCTTCTAGAGAAGATTTGATTTTCATTTGATCTTTTTCAGTGATATCTTCAAATTTCTCTTCTTCTTCTTCTTCCTCCTCTTCAAATTTTATTTCCATGAATTCCTCAAATTCTTTATCAGAATCTGCTTCACTGATCTTTTCAGAAGTAGACATGAATGGTTTCGAATCGTCAAGTAAAGCATCTAATTCTTCTTCAGTGACTTCATCAATAACATCGATGTTATAGCATGTGTCATCACTGGAATTTGGATATTTCATTGCTTTATCGATTAAGAAAGTGATTCGATCTTCTCCTATTCCAAGATTGAGTTCTTTGCCTTTTACTTTGATCATGGCGTCAGCGGTGTTTAAGAAAGGTCTTCCTAAGATTAGAGGTACTCGACTATCTTCCTCCATTTCTAAGATGACAAAATCCACGGGAAAGACAAATTTACCAACTTGAACAAGCATATTTTCGGCAACCCCAACAGGATATTGGTATGTATGGTTGGCTAATCTTATACTCATTTTAGTGGGTTTCAATGTATTGATTGAAAGTTTGGAATACAACGAATAGGGCATCAAATTGATACTTGCACCTAGATCGGCTAAAGCATCACATTTGATGTTGTTTCCTAATGTGCAAGGTATGAGAAAACTTCCGGGATCTCCAAGTTTTGGTGGAATTTTGTTTTGAATGATAGCAGAGCATTCTTCATTGAGAACAGTAGCGGAAATTTGTTCTAACTTGTTTCGATTATTAAGAAGTTCTTTCAAAAATTTCCCATAATTGGGCATTCCAGCTAGAACATCAACGAGGGGTACGTTAATTCTAACTTCTTTGATCATCTCAATAAACTTCTTATTTCGCTCTTCTCTTTTCTCTTTTCTTAGGGCTTGTGGATATGGTATTTTTGGTGTGTAAGGTTTAATTGGTGTAACGGTATTTTCTTGGGTTGGTGTTGGTGTTGGTGTTTCTTTAGCTGCTTCTTCTTCAGCTTCTTCCTCATCCTCATCAGGAATGACAGGATTATCTGTAGGAACGGGTGGTGGATCATATGAGAGACCACTTCGAGTGAACACAGCATTGATATGCTCATTTCTGGTTTGTGGTGGACGATAACTCTTATCGTTAGATCCAGACGGTTTTGGGTTGGATTGGGTGTTACTTGGTAAGGTACCAGGAACTCGAGAAGAAAATTGATCAGAAAGTCTTCCAAATTTTTGTTCAAGATCCTGGATAGAAGCTTGATGATTTTTCTGACCTTGTTCAACTTTGGTTTTGAGATTGAAAAATTGAGTTTTCACAAACTCGTTTGTGGCTCTTTGAGTAGTTACGAAATCTCGCATCATTTTTTCGAAATCAGATTCTTCCTTTTTATCGGAATTTGGTTGGTTTGGGTTGTCTACTTGAGGTTGAGAATCACGGTTGTTATCCCTTTGTTGGCGGTCTTGCCAATTTCCAGAACTTCTTCCGTAATAATTACCACGAAAACCTCCTCCACGATATCCTCCTTGGACATAATTGGCTTCCCCTTCAATGGGTTTATTCATAGGTTGGTCATCACACTCGGATGATGTGTGATTTCCTCCACAATTATTACAGCCATCTCGCATTTCTTTCATTTCTCCTTTTATATCTTTGTATTGCGAGTCGATTTTAGAAGTCAAGGCTTCTAGTTTCTCCATGAGTTTCGAATTATCTGAACTTTCGGCAAAAGCAACGGTTTTTCGCATGGGTTTGGTTTTGGAATCTTTTGACCAATCGAGTTTAAGGAGTACTCGATCTTCGAGAAGTTGATATGCCTCGTTAGGAGTTTTGTAAAGAAAAATTCCTCCGGCATCAAGGATTGCTTGGGATGCTTCATCAAGACCATGATAAAAGATTTGGATTATGGTTCCTTTTCCTAAATTATGACCATGACAACTTCGAAGCAAATCTTTCATGCGAAGCCAAGCTTCAACAAGAGATTCATTAGGATTTTGTGTGAAAGCACGGATTTCTCCCATTAATCTATCATACATGGCAGGTGGAAAGAATCGGCTTACAAAAGCTTGCCTCATCTCCTCCCAAGTGTTAATAGTTCCTGGGGTTAATTCGTTATACCAAACTTTGGCATCTCCGGCGAGTGATGATGGAAAAAGTTTGAGCTTAATAGCATCGACATTGGTATCTCCATAACGAAACATGCCACAAATTTCAATGAATTCGGCAATGTGTTTATGCGGATCGGCCCGCGAACGGCCATCAAATTGACGGTCTTTGATCATGGAAAGATGGTGACCTTTAACGGTAAAGTTTTCACCAAGGTTGGCAACAACAATAGCAGATCCAGGAGTGGGTGCTACGGTTCGATTGGCGGCCCACATGGGTTGATCGTCAGCCATGGGTATTGGTATTGGTTTAAAAAGATCGGAAATTGGATGTTCGTCGGAAAGATTATCAAACCAATTAAGAATAGATGAAGATCTCTTCTTACGAAACAAACTCTCAGGATTGGAATAAGGTGTACTAAGATTTTTAGTAGTAGAACGAGTGTTCATACAACTACCAAAAGAATCGAGTTAAATACCTAAACAAAAGAACTAAGAAAAAAAAAATTTTGAAAACAGAAAGTCTATCCGATTCGGTTGGAAGTCAAACCGATCGGATGGATGCTACGGTAAATTAAAAATTTGGGAATCCGATCGGTTGGATGATTATCCGATCGGTTGGAAGCTTCTGTGAAGATTTTTTTTTGAAAACGAACACGAAAAGAAACGGACTTTTGAAACTTAAAAGAAACACAATCAAAATCCCCGGCAGCGGCGCCAAAAACTTGATGTGCGTTTTGTTAGTGCAAGTTTTAAATTTATAAAGGTGAATTACCGGATCTAGAAACAACACATACGAGCAAGTGTACTCGTCCGTTATAGCAAGATATGATGGTAAGTCGGGATCGTTCGCAGGGATTTGTGAGTGAATCAAAATATTAGTCTTAAAAGTAAATCTCTAAACGTAAGCAAATAAGATAATAAGCAAATTCAATAATTTAAAAACTACACTTGTTTAGACTAGTTTTCTACTTAATGACACACATGATTGTGATAACTTTTGATAACATGTTGGTTGTGATAATTAGATGGTGGTCTAATCTATTGTTTCTACAAGTTAAACCTTCGTCAAGATTTTAGTTCATAAAAACAAGCTTTAAGTGTAAACCAATCAATTCAAGATCAATCCAAGGTTCATAAGGTATGGTTATCTTAAACACAAGAATAAACTCTTATTATAAATCAAATACTCTTAGGAAATGGTCATTACAAAAGGTAACTCATTCATAGACAAACAAGTTACAATTGTCTATAAACATCTAAACTTTCGTCCAATTAAAGGTTTACAAACAATCCGATTTGATGTTATAAAAGCATTCTCATTACAATCATACTTCTTGTTTCTTTGTTTAGTCAAGAATAATTATGGTGAAAAACAATCATTCATAGACAAATGATTATAACTAGTTGAATAATAACAAATCTTTCGACCCTTGAAACTATTATCAATTAGTTAACCTTGACTCAACAAATGTCACTATGAAACTTAAGGTACAATTGGTTCTTAGGATTGACTTGAAATTGAATTAAAACATGTTATCACAATCATAACTATCACTAAGCATAAAACATCATCAAAACAAGTGTAAAAAGGTTACTAGCTACTCATAGCAAACATGCAAATAAACTCAGAATATTTAACATAAGAATCCATGGTTTTAAGTCTTACAATGCTTTGAAATTGATAACAAATGACAAGGTATTGATAACCTAAGTATTGGTGATGATTTCTTGAGATTTTGGCCTCCAAATGTTGCTTCTTTGGTTCTCCAAATGTTCCTGGTTCTTTCTGCACGAATTTTGCCTTCTTTGAGAGCTTGATGATGATAATAATTGAGAGTAATGATGAGAGTAATTGTTCTCTTGAATTGTGTCTTGAATGGTGTACTCTAGAGGTCCTTTTAGGCTTGTCAAATACTCCTAGCAATCAATAGGGACATAAATGCCAGAGCTTGGACAACAAGACACTAAGGAGAGCCTAGAACTTTAAGACAAAAGGCCAAGATTCGTGTACAAAAAGTTTTATTCCTTTGCAGAACTTCCATCCGAATCGGTTGCGGGCTGCTACCGATCGGATGGAGGTGGTCTTTATGGCCAACCGATCGACTGGTCACCAACCGATCGGCTGGTAATCTCTGAATGGTTTTGGATTTTTAACTTCATTGTGTATTTCTTCATGCACTATCCACACTTGGTTAACTCTGAACTTGGAACTTTGAAGTGACCAAACTTAGGTTTCTCCTTATGAATTACTTCACAAATTGGACTTTGAACTTGGAAATCTTCGTGTAATCGCATGTGCTCTATTTTCTTCACTTTTTCCTCGTTTTTCCTACATTTGGCTACATATG
The DNA here is from genome assembly GCA_014162995.1 of Artemisia annua. NCBI lineage: Eukaryota > Viridiplantae > Streptophyta > Magnoliopsida > Asterales > Asteraceae > Artemisia > Artemisia annua. Next base: position 15,743 of record LBNU01023198.1, read on the forward strand.
CTACAAAAACATACTTTGATACGATTTAGTTGCAAAAGCATATAAAAGTAACCAAATAACATGCATAAAACATTAATAACGCTTCTAAAAACATGTTAACTTTGAGCGTTATCAACCCGTTTGCACCGGCTCAACCCAATCTTGACATTGCTGAGTCGTCCACACGCAATTTGGATCCTGCTAATATGCGTGATAATTATCAACTACACCCTTCGACACACAAATGGACTAGAGATCACCCCTTAGTACAAATCATTGGCCATCCAGATGCACCAATAATGACAAGACAACGACTCCACACAGACGGTGAAACTTGCATCTACGCACTCACAGTATGTCAAGATGAACCTAAAAACATTAAAGAAGCAATGACTTATGACAACTGGATTGAATCTATGTAAGAGGAACTACAGTCATTTGAAAGATTAGAAGTCTGGGAGTTGGTTGAAAAACCTGAAGGAATCATTGTCATTGGTTTAAAATGGATCTGGAAAAACAAGCTGGATGCAGAAGGCACTGTCATACGAAACAAATCACGCTTGGTGGCAAAAGGATACTTTCAAGAAGAAGGAATCGACTTTGAAGAATCTTTTGCTCCAGTGGCTAGACTTGAAGCCGTACGGATTTTTCTAGCATATGCTACTCACCAGAATATGGTTGTTTATCAAATGGATGTAAAAACGGCATTTCTGAATGGTCAACTCCGTGAAGTGGTTTATGTCAGTCAACCAGAAGGCTTTGTTGATCCGGAACGTCCTAATCACGTCTACAAACTCAAAAAGTCTCTCTACGGACTCAAGCAAGCCCCAAGGGCGTGGTATGACAAGTTATCTACATTCTTACTGGATAATAACTTTTCTAAAGGCTCGGTAGATCCAACACTGTTTACAAAAACATACGGGGTGGACTTATTAATTGTTCAAATCTATGTCGATGACATTATTTTTGCATAAAAAAAAGATATTCAATTGATTTTGCAAAATTAATGAAAGATGATTTCAAAATGTCCATGATGGGTGAACTTTCATTCTTCTTAGGACTACAAGTTCATCAATCACCCCGTGGAATTTTTCTAAACCAGTCCAAATACGCTCTTGAAATTTTAAAGAAACATGGCATGACAAGTTGTGATACTCAAAATACACCAATGGCCAATACCACAAAACTAGATGCTGACATTCATGGGACTTCTGTTGACCCTACCAAATACCGAAGTATTATTGGGTCACTCATATATCTCACAGCTAGTAGACCTGATATTGTTTTTGCTGTCTATATGTGCTCGCATTATCATTCTAGACCAACTGAAAGATACCTCAATGAGGCAAAAAGAATCCTTCGATACATAAAGGGAACCATTCACTTGGGAATCTGGTATCCGAAGGATTCTGGTTTTAAACTAATTGCCTTTTCAAATGCTGATCATGCAGGATGTTTAGACACACGCAGAAGCACATCAGGAGGTTTACAGTTTCTCGGAGATAAGTTAGTATCTTGGCAATCTAAGAAGCAGGACTGCACTTCACTGGCGTCAACTAAATCTGAATATGTAGCTATGTCCGCATGTTGTGTTCAAGTCATATGGATGAGATCACAACTGATGGACTATGGCTATCTATTCAACAAGATTCCTGTGTTCAAGTCATATGGATGAGATCACAACTGATGGACTATGTCTATCTATTCAACAAGATTCCGATCTACTGCGACTCCAAAAGTGCTATTGCAATTTCCTGCAACACCGTTCAACACTGCAAGTCCAAACACATTGATCTCCGATATCATTTCATCAAGGAGCATGTCGAAAAGCGTACAGTTGAATTATACTTTGTGGGAACTGAATACCAATTGGCAGACTTGCTCACCAAAGCATTACCTCCAACAAGGTTTGCTGATCTTGTCCACCAGATTGGTGTGAGATCTTTGACTCCAGAAGATCCGGAAAAGTTTTTAAAATTCAAATGATTGTTAAACATCAAAATCATCTTTGTAAATATTTCTTTCAAAAACAAAATACAAAAATATAAAACCAACAAAAACACAAAAAGATTTTTCCATTTTTATTATTTAAAAAAAATGAATGCAAGTATACCTCTTCCTTTCAACACTTTGATTTTTTACTATTAATCCTATTTTACAAGTGTTGAGGGGGAGATACGCCTAAAATTTTTATATTTTGTTTAAAATTGGTACACTTGCATATTTCCAAAAGAAATGTTCTTTCATAAATGGTGGAATTTTAGTGGTCGATCCTTCGTCTCATCCCGTTAATGATTATTACATCATATATCGTAGGGAGTATAAATGATTGTTGTCATCGGTCGTTAACTTTAAAGCTTCAAAATCAAGTTAGAGGACTTATGATGCAAACACATCAGTTCTAGGGACCATAGTTGTCATATCTTGAAAGTTAAATAAAATTACAACAAAAACAACTAAATAAATATATATATGTGTTACCTCGTTTTCATCATGTGTTACCTCGTTTTCAGACCGTCTTTCATTCCCTCCCAGATTGCATTACTCGGTCCCACATGGTCAAGAACTCGCTGTTGCCGCAAGTAGCTGCTGTCATACATATACAGGTAGGTTCTTTGCCTTGTGTGCATCTCCAGAAGCTAATGGTTGGCTCAAGAGCTACACGATCACCAGGTTCTAAATCCTTCACATCACTTCCGACTTCTTCTATTACACCAGCACACTCATGTCCAATAACCAAACCCCGATAGTGGATATGATCTCTGATAGTGAGACTAATTGCCAGCAACTGCTACAGCTGTAGAGAAGAGACATACTACATTGGTTTGAAAAGTAGACCAATTATGAACACTTTTAGAACCTGTCGAATACCATGAAGATGCATTTAGTGGAACGTTGATCTCCTGTACACTCAGTTGCGCAATGTCAGATAGGGTGTTCATCTGTTCGGTACAACACCACCTTCTTTGTTTATTTTACTTTCTAATTTATTTGGACTTGCACAAAGTAATGGATTCCCCTGTTGTGCTAAAGAAACTGTCTATTAAAGGAAAGATGCTTTACGAGATCACAACCTTATCTGATGCTATCTACTATCAGCACAACTGCAGTAACAAATACAGATGCATTTTTTGTCCATACGTTTGTAACTATTGATTCAGATAATGATACATATGTCTACATGTAATATGAAAATATAAAAGTCAGTTTTAAGTTATACTCATTCTTCGCAACGTGATGTTGTCACAGATAGTAATCAAATATCAGGAAACAATCCTGATTGCATGTTTGCTAGCGACAAATGGGATGGTACTACAAGTCAAGGCGAGTGAACTGTTATAGTTTTTTACAGGAGTGGAGTACTATATACAGGATATACATGATGGTTTTAGTCATACTAATCCTTACAAATTTGTTCCTGTTAATAGGTGTTAATTGAGGACCAGAAAAAGTTTTTAGCAGTGTGCGTGGCAACAATAGAAACAGAGATTCCATGCCCCAGGTACAAACGCTTAACTACGTCATTAAACTAATACATAATGCAACATAAAGGTGCCTTATGTAGGTCTATTATGTAAATGCAAGATATGTTTTGTTTAATATGGGCCATGTTTTATTTAATACAGATCAAACAAGTAAATCAATAATTAGCTTAAATTTAGATCATTCTTTATACAAACAGGTCTTGGACAAAAGCGTTTTATGTCATCCTAAATGTGCCAATGAATTACCCATTTACACCAGTTATCTAACTAAGCTAACTGATGTTTGGTCTTCAGTAGTTCAAAGATCTTACCTTTATAATTGGACCAAAAGTATAGGCTATTTTTAATTTTAGTTGGTACTTCGAGTTCACAATTATTTATTTATTTATTATTATTATTATTTTAAATCGTAATGTAGAAATATCATATTCGTCATGTTGACGCCAGTCCAGGAACCTCAAAGACAGAGCGAGAGCGACTTACCCAATGTCTTGAAGCTGCAACTCAGAAGAGATCTTATCAGGTATAGTAGATTATGCATAATATTTTTTTTATTTTTTTATTTTTGGTTTCAAAGTTATATACATGTTTTAAATGATTTAAACCTCGATAGTGTTTACAATGTAATATACTGTTTGTCTAATTCATATCATGTATTGTTGACAGTTCAAGCATTTGATAACTATGTTGTACGAGTAGAAGAGGCATTGAAATTGGAGGTGCTGATCATAGGTTCTCTGAGCATTGAGATTAATTAGCTTCCGTTGTTATGTCTTCACTAAACGAAACCTTGAATCAATAATGCAATATGAAGGCGGGTAGCGTATGTCTATTATGTAAATGAATCGATTGAGGATATGTTTTGTTTAATACGGGTCATGTTTTGTTTAATACGGGTCAAACAGGTAATAGATTATTTTTATACTACATTATAAGTCCATTTCTTTGTTACAAACACCATTTCTTTGTTATAGACCATTAGTGCTTCCGAAAGCAAACTCCACTTTCTACTTAAGGAAAAAATATCGTACAAACCACTTTCTACTTGAGAAAAAAAAAATCTTACAATGACCAACGGCATGAAACAACTCCCCGGTGCCAATCTCGTTATTATAACATGAGGCCTGTATATAGCCTTCACAAGAAGCCTTCACAAGAAACCAACTAAAGCATGAAAATAGCAACAACCTACTACTAACTAAAGACCAGGTAAACATGAGCATGCACTTCTACCCAACGTGCAAGTGCATACATAAAATTCGGTCAGAGCTCTTACCAATTCAAACTATTAACTAAACATAATACATGAAACCATAAATATATTATTTCCAAAGCTCCAGCCATGCATACGTGACCCATGACATAAACGATTAATCCAACAGAGTTTGCAAACACAAGTTCAGTTAATTTCCAAAATTCTTGGAACTCGGAATAAGTCCGATAAGATGTTTCTCATCCTCAAATTATTAGCAAATAATTCCAAACCTATAAAGATGAACGTTTAACAAGTTCCTTTTAAATCTTCATTCTATTGTTTTTCATTGGTTTTGTTGCAACAGGTGATAACTGTTAGCAACTATACAAAGAGAAAAACATAAGATCACAGTTGATGTTTAGGATAACAACTGTATTCTTGATTCTTTTTCGTTATAAGCAATTTTTTATATAGTTTAATAAAAGGTAGAGTCATCTATAACCTTGCATATATGTTTCATGTTCTAGACAGAAGTTGTTGTCCAAAATGATTGAAGTTATCACAAAAGTGTGTTTTGATACTTTTATCTTTGAGTGGTTAATTATTGAACTTCTTTGTTTTTCTAACCCTGTGTACGTTTAGGATTTGAACTATAATCGTCTTGGAAGTAGGCATAGCTTACACGAGATAATAAAATCACATGGGCCAATATTTTGGGAAAAATAAATAAATAAATAAAATTGAACCGACTTCAATTCCCATTGAGAATAAGAGGACATTATAAATATACACATTCAATCCACGTACGTTCCAGCCGATTCAATTAAAAAGAAAACGAAAAAAAAAGAAGCCTCTCAATCAACACTTATACACGTTGTCTTCAACAAACAATAACCATGGTGAATGAGGTATGTACATCATTAGATGTTGATTAAATTTTATTGTTTTCTTAATTGAGCCAAATCATACACACCTAGGTACACATAAGCGATATTTGGTTTAGTTTATGCTATTTTTGTCCATTGGTTTAATTGCATGCATACGTTTTTTGATTTTATTTTATTGTTTAATTAGGGTTAAGGTTTGTGATTGGTTAATGTAGCACAACTGACTTAGGTTTTCATATAGGGTTTATCGTTATAACATTTGTAATTTTATTGATCATCGTATTTTAATTAATTATTGGTTATAACGATGTTTATGTTTTAATCCTTCTTATAAATTAACTATTTTTTTTTCAGGTTACAATGATTTGTATGGACACTTCTAGTTGGATGAAATACTCCAAATCATATGAGTTCTTGCTTCAGATCGATGCTATTGAAGTCTACTGTGAAAAGTACCTCCAGGTAATTTAACATTATGTAGTTTTTTTTTTTTTTTTTTTTTTTTTTTTTTTTTTTTTTTTTTTTTTTTTTTTTTTTTTTTTTTTTTTTT